>FIZR01012355.1:0-20709 GCA_900060175.1 Ferrisia virgata
AATGTACATACCAAATTTCAACTTCCTAGCTCATTTTGGTGGGGAGATAGGGGAAACACAGCCCTTTTTTAAGATCAAAAAGAGAGGAAACCCTCATATCTCCCCTCTTAACTGACCTGAAGTTGATTTTTGGATATGTTGTACAACTTTGGATTCTCTATCAATTGACTCATAAAAGAACAATTTTTGTGTTTTTGGCCTCTGATCAATCCCTCCTCCAAAATGGTTCAAAACTGAATTTTGACCCAAGGTCATCCCCACTCTTATATATCTTATCTGTTGCCAAACTGAGCCGATTGACCGGATTGGAGCCATTTTGGTCAATATCGAGCAAAGTAAATGATTTTAATGTTGGGGAAAAAAAAGAAAATCTGATATGGCTTAAAATTGTCTTATTGGTTTTCCAAGTCCCCAAAACGGATTTTGTTGGTATCCCCCTCCCCCTCCCCCACCGCCGTTGGTGAGAATACAGTAATACCCTGGTTTTCATTGACAATATGACATAGAAAATCAGGCTAAAAACTTTCTCAGATAAAATCAAATGCAGCGAATGAATCGTTTAAAAATTTTTTATCTTGCAGACTAATGAGTATTTTTCGTTGCTGAACTTATTGATTGATTAAATAATGCCTATCACGATACCTACTTTCTATTCGCCGATTTATTTATTCTCAGAACGATATCAGTGTTAGAATCGTGTTTCGACTTGGTTGCTGATGTGTTTTCAAAATATCTATCTTATAAAATTGCTTTCCGGACACAGATAGGTGTGCTATCGTGAAAAAATCAACAACTAAAGGGAAAAGTCCATTCACGTATTTTGTTAGTTTTTCTTCATTTGACAAAAAGAATTTGAAATTTGACGTCCGTTACGCTGCTAACAGATTCAAAACTTGTACACAAGTTAGAAAGTCGAAGTTTATTAAGATTGATTTTTTAGCAGACTTTTATGCTTTTGTGGCACGTTCGCGAAGATTCTGCGTACGTATTTCTTTTTTTTCTCATCAGTACGTTGATTATTTATGATGTGAATAGGTAAGTGTGTCCTTTGACACTACCCTGTATTCCATTGATGTATCTAGACTGGCAGTTGCAGGCCAGCATCTAAAACAGCAATGTACCTACCTGCGATAAAATCCTATATCCTCCAATTAAAAAAAGAAAAAAACAAAAAAAAACGAAACAATAATATCATTACGAATGCAATGTTAGAATAAAACAAACGTTAGGTTAACTTATAAGTTACGAAATAACACGCGTACAATTGCGAGCTTATCACTCATTCTGGGTGAAATTTTGTAACTAACTGTTAACTGAGAGTAAACATAAAACACATCCGGTGCGGTGTTTTTCATCTGTACATATACAAAACTCGGTATTAAAAGTTTTTCAATTTTCCGAATGTGCCTGCGTCGCGTCGCCGTCGCCTCTGCTGAAGTGAAATTGGCTAATGTGACGAGAAAAACGTAACGTAACGTAACGTAAACGTCAAAAATTAAAACACCATATCGTCATTATGGCGCATTCGTGTATTGTTCGCCTCTTCATATAGACGCGAGCTTTCAAAAACGTATAAATTAACCCAGTGCGAGTGAGAATTTTTCCCTCTTTATTGTCGAAATTTCGAGTGTGGTTTTCTATCGTGTAGATAGGTTGAATAAAACACAACGTATAATACCTATACAGTCAATATAGCGAACCATCATCCTAAGCTTCTGACACAAACAATGCTATCTGTATCTGATGAAAAATAAAGAAAAAATAAGAAAGAAGAAAAGGAAAAAAGCTTTCCGGTCTATATACTACATATTACATAGCCTAGACGAAGGTCTGTGTGTATATATGTCTATAACGTACTGTATACGTATATTATAGATTTGTCACACGCTGAAAATATTAACGAAGATGGACCTTTAACGGTAGCAATAAAAAGTTTTTCACATTCTTATAGTCATTTTTTTCTGCCAGCAGCCGGTCAACTGAACATAAGAAAATATTTTTTTATTGCAGATCGATTCGTCGTTATTCTGACATTCGAGGAAATAAGTATTCGCCAAGAATTCCATTTTTATTTCTATAGGTATATTGCGAGATATCTTTGTGTGTAGAATATTAAGGAAAGGAAAAAAATGAAAGCAATATGTGACAGATGACAAAAAGCTTAAGTACGTGTGAAGTTGTGCGATTGTGATACGTCCTTACGTAAGCCTATTAATGTTTATTTCTTTGAATTTCAAAGTAATCAATCAGTATAATTATAAATATCTCAGAGGCGTTGCCCCTCGTTAGGATTGAAAATTAAGGGACAGCAGGGATGTAAGGAAGCTGGCTGGAAATGAAAAGTTTGGTAATTAAAATCCATAATTTTTACCAGATTTTTTCGCAAAGTGAAATGCAGGGTTTCTGTGATGTAAAAAGCGCTGTTTTTTAGGCATCAAGTTTGTAAAAATTAAATAAATAACGCTAGGGCAAAATTCAAAGAAAGTTGAATTTTTCTGTATTTAAATTGCGCTTTTAAAGATTTTAAATTCATGTTTGTTAGTTCGTTGAATTGAACAAAAATGAAATAAATAGAAGATGTACTTATGCTCGACTGAAGTGGAGCTATAAATAGGGTCCTATGCGACGTACATCACTGAAAATTATATTATCATGTTTATAATCGTATTGCGGGGATTCGATTCATATGAAAACGACGCCAATATTGCCAATCTATTTTTATGCGAATGGCAAGTGGGGAAGGGGGCAGAGGGATGTTCTAAAAGCTTGGAAAAATTGAAGTAGAATATTTTTTCATAAATTCCGACACGCTAACTGCGAATTTGGTGAACTCTTCGTTGGCATTTTGATCCTTCAGACCCCAAGTGCCCATGCTCGCAATACAGCGATTTTGTGACAAGTCAAAAATTTTTAGCCAAAAAAATTGACTCTTACTTCGACCAGACTCTAGGATCATGATAAAAATTGGCTATGATTCAGCAGCTAGTGCAATAAAAAAATTTGGTACTTTTCCATTTCACAGAAAAATTCTAGATCATAACATTTTAATATAAAATGCGAAAATCATTCATAATCATCTTTCATTGCGAGTTTTTGATCAAAAACTTCAAATAAAAAAATCATGAAAAAATCTCATATCAAAAACGTTAAGTATCTACTATTTCTAAAATTTTCAATTTTTAATATTTATATTCTTTTTATTCTTTAATTTTTTTATTATTTTTATTTAACATTTTTTTAATTTTCAATTTTTTGAATTGGGTATATCCATGCCAAGATTTTTGCATGATATCCAAAAATTATTCATCATCATCTTTCATCGCGAGTTTTTAATGAAAAAATTAAACTTCAAATCAAAAATCAAAAGTTTCGCACCAAAAACAGAACATCACAAACGTCACGTTTTCAGAAACTGACCCCCAGCCCTAAGACATATCCTTGTCGAAAAATTGACACTCAACTTCACTTGACTTTAATTCCAGAATAATTATTTTACTGACTGAGTTTCAAAACCCTGACCGCGAAATCAATGAAATATACAGTTTTTATCACCACATCACTACCTTGCTGCAGAGCAATTTCAACATCCAACATGATTTTTGAGCAATTTTCAATCTTTCACTCCAAATTACTCCAACTCCAAAGTCAGCTTAAGGTTCTATGACTCCAATCTCAGGTCAACTCTAGAGTCGAGCTGGAATCAGAATCATTTTGATGTAGTTTTGACTACAACGTAACGCCGGAATAATTCCAGGTCCTTTGTGGTCCTTGCCTTTTTCATCGACAGAAATTTTTTCTATTTAATTTTGGTTGTTTTTGCAATTTTTTATTTTTGGAATTGAGCTTGGACGAAGAAAAAATTCCATAGAGTTGAGAAATCCGCAGTCAAACTGATACCTGATTCCAACTTGCGTTCGGAGTCATGATGAAGACCGACTCTAACTCTACCTCTTTCTTTCTAGAGCCAACTGAAAGACTATATCATAAATCCGGAAAAATTCTTAAACCTGGACACTTGAGTTCAATCTGACTCCAAATTTATGAGTAGCTTATTTTTAGTTTCAATACTGCGCTTCAGTGTCAACAAAAGATTCAGTTTTCATGACTAAAAAATTTCACCACTCAGTTCGTCAGAAATTTTCAATGTTTGAGACAACTCTATTCTGACGTTATTCTTATAATTTGTCAACCACCCTGACCATCATTGGTTTGACTCGAATCGAAGTCAATTTCATTCCTACTGCAGAGTAACTGCAGATTCTTATTGTAAAAAATATGTAATACTTACCAATCTTTATACCTTCTGTTCCATATTAACTTCCGTGTCCTTATACTAAAAATGATGCAACTCATAAGACATACCTGTTGAGTAAGTTGCATAACAAAATATTGTAGGGGTCGAAAGAGTAGTTTTAAAAATTACATTTTTACCTATTGAAATTTTCTGGTTATTTTGAAAATTTATAACATAAAAGTTTTATGGTAATAAAATTCTACTTTTCGCGCTAGAAATAGAAATCAAGAGAGGAAAATTTGCAAATTCAAGCATGCAAAAAAAAATTTGACTAAAAATTTGCGAAAAAGTTTATTTGTCTGGAACATCGGGAAAGCCATTATCACCCTTCTCCCCTCATTTTTTTGCTCTCTCATTCCAGAGTATTACGTATCGATTCAATTTGGAGAGATCAACTTCTTGTTGGAAGGGTGGAGGGGGAAGAAGGGGGGGAAGGGTGAGCAAGAAATTCTATCACAACATTAAACATTTTTAACCTCAATTTTATTAATATCAGGTCGAAACTAGACTTTCAATCTGCTGTCTTTGTTGAACTTCTAAAAAATAGAAAGTAAAAAACGAAATTTAATTTACTCTTGTTGACATTCTTTAAGAGTAAACTATAAACTTGGAAAATAAGTAACTTAATATAGTTAATATTCAATAAAGCTTCGAAAATTTTGACACTTCGTTTTAGATGAAAGATTTGGTATAGTTGCTTTCAAAGTTACGCCTTTGTTTAAATTTACCTTCTTAATTGAAACTGAATATAAAATACACTGTGTTAGGTATACGAGAATGAATACAGGTTTAAAGAAAATTACTTCATAAACTCGATAATTACCTGCACCAGATACTCGTCTTCATTTAAAATATATAAGATTTGATAAGTAATCGTGAAAAATATTTAAAAAAAAATATCTTTGATATTACAACTCATTTGTTAAAAAATATTTTCATAGCGAATTTATCAAAGAAATTTTTTCATAAAATAAGACGGTGATAAATTACCAAAAATCGAGGCAAGTACAATTTGGCTACGTACGTTTTACAGCATCGTAGTAGATTAATAAATCATAAAAATGACTTCCGTCATCGCATTTTTACGTGAAAACCTTTGCAATGCGATGAAAACGTTCGCTCGGTGTAAAATGGCTAAGACGTAAAAAAAAAAAAATGAAAATAAGTATCTAGAATTTTAGATTTTTTGCAACGCAACACGTTCGCGGGTTTTTCATCGAATTGACAAAAGGTAAGTAAACAACGTGATGAAAATTTCCAAATGATGTAGGTACAATAGGAAATTTTTTAATTGTGCGATGTCTTTTTAATATAGCAGCACAAAGGTACAAGTAACTTTACCGTATAAAATATACCCGAAAAGCTAACAATTGAATTTTCTCATAAAACGAACAGTAGGTAACTCTACCTATACCTACTTAGTTATTCGAAACGAATAAAAATTTTTTAACCAGGAATTCGCTAACTGCGGAGGAAAAAAAACTCAGCTGACGAAAGAAACGCGTGGCCAATTTCCTTTTTTCGTTTAGTCTAAAAAAAACTAATTGAGTGACGTGTTTTTTTTTCTTTTTCATTTCTTTTCAATAAACCGCAAAAAGAGAACCAAAGTATATAAAATGGTTCGAATGTTTTCTCGGAAAAAAGTTTTTTGTTAAGAGGCTATTGCCTTGCGGAAAATATTCTTTATCCTTTTATACATAATGAAGTAAGAATTTCACTCGGATTGGTAAGCAAAAATCTACCTCTAGGATAAGTTGGCGTTTATTAAATCGACCGAGTTTTGGGTATCTTGTGTAGTTAACTTATTGCTACATAGTTGAAAATTGAAATGTACGAATAATGTAATAAGTATAGCGAATTAATCTTATTCGATTATGTCCTCGTCGTAGGGTATTTCCTTCTGAACAAAATATCCATCAAAACGAAAAAGGTTTTTCATTTAACGTGCTAAATTTTCTATTATAATACTTTCGGGGGAGGGAGTGGATTGTAAAGTGAGGTGAATCTATTCTCAACATGAGCACGTGTACCGTGGTATGTTTGCTTTTCTCTTGTTTAGTTTCAGTTTCGAATGTTTGGAAATCATTTCACCGTTTGTGTTTGGTATAGAGAAGAATGAACGTGTGTATTGTGAAGATTACACAGGTACTAGTAGGTATCTACAATAGATTTTGGCTGAATAACGTTTACTCCTACTAAGCAAGGTGTACCAATGTGAATGTAATAAGGATGAATATTGAGTACCATGGTGTAGCTCATCTTATGCGTATGGTACTATTCTCACTATTTACCTATAAGTTAGGAATGAATGTGAATGTTCACAGGTTCATTTAGATTTTAAGATTTTATATAAATTGAGGACAATATTTACCAGCTGCTTTAGTGTTGATTATTTATGATCATCGACGTTCGTTTTCATTACATTTTTTGATGAGTTGAATTTCAAGGTAGCCTACATTTTTTTTAGAAATTTGATCCAACCGGGGGGAGGGGGGGTAAAAACTTTTGAAATTTTCGCAGATTATACATCTTGTTGAGTACCATGCATGAGAATTTTTTGAAAATTTTCCGTTCACATTTTCTCAATTTTTTTTAAGTTGAAATTTTCAAAAAAAAAGTTAGGAGGAGGCGGACTCACTTTGAAACACATGTTTTAAATCCATTTCCAGTTGATTCGGGATATTAAAAATAGGATATCTGTTGATTTTAAGCTTAATACCTCGATGCGTGAGTTATGTGTGTGTTTCTAAATTATTTACAGGAAAATTTTCTTCAATAAAATATGGTTTTGAGCTCAAAATTTACAAATTTTGGAGAATTGTGCTTTAATCGATTAACAAGGTCACCAATATGGGTAATTCGGGATTTTAGATGCCGATGTTCATATTTACCTATTTTATGAACTGTTCTTCAGCACTGAAAAAGTCCAAAATTTCCCTGAAGGCTACGAAACCGTTTCAAACCCCTTTTAATCGATTTGGGAAGTCAAAAGTAGGTTATGTACCAAATTTCAGCTTTTTTTGTTGATCAAATTAAATTTTCATGATTTACAGGACGATATAGTAATTTTGAAATTTAAAAAATTCGCCAAAATTCAAAAAATGCCCTTCAAGACATGAAATTTTGGAAGTAGAGTTCTTTTAATATGTACTTTTAATTTATTCATGTATTGACTCGAAATTTTGATTTTAGTGGAGTATCTCCTTCACTAATTATGAAAAAGTATTAAAAAACATGTTTTTTTTGGTTTTTACTTTTTTTGAGCATGTTGCACCCCATTTCGGAACCCCAAAAATATGTATGTAGCAGATGGCCACCTAACAAAGATAATAAAAAAATTTCCAACCATGAGTCCCTTCAAATTAAAAAGAAAAATTTTGAAAATTTCAACATGAAAAAAGATGGAGAAAATGTAAACCGAAAATTTTCAAAAAATTCTCGTGCATCGTAATCATTAAGATGTATGATCTGTGAATTTCAAAATGTTTTTTCCTCCCCTTCAAGAGATATTGCGGGTTGAAATTCTCAAATTTAGGGGGAGATAATTTCGGAGGGGTGGGTGTAGGGGGCAAATTTTTTTTTGAGATGTTTTCAGATCATAATTAAAATTTTGCTTCAAGTTAGATCGATTTTGGGTTGGAGGCTGTTTTGACCCTTATTAGGAAAAACTCTTTGGTAAGTAGACTTAGTAGGGGCCATAAATGTGCTATTTGAAGGTTCGACTTTTCAGACCCATTGCCCTTCCTCGTTTCAGTTCAGAAATGTGGTTTTTTGGACAGGTTTTCTTATGTTTTGAGTTTGTTCCTCGCATAACTCCCCTTCAAATTGAGTTAAGAAGTTGAAATTTGGTATGTAGGTCTTAGATGTACCTTTTGGCGGTTTTCACTTTGCAGTCTCATTGCACCCCTCAAAACTCCGAAAGTTGATAGGTTCTAGATGTTTCTTTTGATGGTGTCGACGTTTTAGCCCCATTGTACTCCCCATTACTACCCTTATCACTGATTAGGACGTGATACATATTTTTAGATCACTTAACTATAATATTTCACAAGAATCAGGCTAAAAACAGAATATCTTCGCGATGCTTTTTTTTTTTGGTAATATTTTACGAACCATTGCACCACCCTACGCTTGGGCCAAATTTTGTTTTTTTCGAAATCTGTTTGCTATAATTGCAAAATGACCTTAAAATGATGTGGTGAATATAACTCTTCTACTTAATTTATTCAACGTGCAAAACTAAGGCGAAGTTCAAAAATTGAAAAAATTAAAAAATATTTTTTTAATGTAATTTTAACACATATTTAAACCTAAATTGATCATTAGTGACAAGTTCTTTTTTTGCGTTTTTCTGCAATTTTCTAAAAAACTATGACAGAATTTTTTTCAACAAACACCCTCTTGAAATGGATGTAGGATATCAATTAAGAGCAATATATCAATTTTATTCCTCGAAGACTATTTTTCAGTGGATGATAAAAGAGTGGTTTTTTTGTGTTTTTTCATGAATTTTTTCACATCACTAAAAATTCTTTTCGCTTTAAATTCTTGGTAAAATTGACCGAGTACACGTATCCTCGCCTATTTGAGGATTGGCTTCTCTGCTTTTACCTCTTTCATGGATTCTCACCTGGTATCCTAGCTTACAAAAAAACAGTACCTACTGATCAAATAGTTGAAAAAAATAGAAAAATAGAAAAATTGACTTTGAGGATCTAAAATAGACGAACTGTGTCTCCTTCAAAGAAATTTTCATCGAAAAATCTTTCTTTCAGTTTTCTACTAATTTATTATAAAATACATGAAAAAAAAAACTCTCTCGAGTGCCTTTGAAAAATCTTCTATGAAGGGTTAAATCGAAAAATTTCGATTAATCATGTAAAATTGGAGTCTTACGTTTACTTCAGGAGAGCATTGTTCAAAAAAAATTCAGTTCTTAGGTTTTCAGAAAATCACGAATAAATGCTTAAAATTATGTTTTTAAAACACCCGTGAAAAAAGAGCAATGTTGAAAACTTGCCACCAATGACCATTTTAAGTATAGGTAGTTGTGAAAAAACTCCATTATTGAAAAAAATTTTCAAATTATTTTTTCGATTTTTGAAAACTTATGAACTTTGGGTAAATTTTAATGCTTGAAAAAATTGTTTTTGCGAGCTGAAATTTTTACTGCATTATTTTGAGGTTGTGACCCCTGTAATTTAAAGATTTATAAAAAAAAAAAGCAAAATTCAACCTAGCCCAGTAAATATTATGTTTTACCGCAAACCGCGAATTTTTACCATCATTATATTTTTTCTACGAATTTTTAAATCGAGTGACAGGTTCAGACGAAAGTGAAATTTTAAAAATAGCATATCGCTGCTTCTTCAGTTCAAGTCTCAACAGTTGACCTGTCATCCGTATAAGGGAAGGAAAATTAAAGGTACGTGCGCTCAAAAATAAGTACCTTCGTATACGTATAACGATGGAATTTGAGACACTTGAAATTTTAACGAATATTTTCAAACTTTCGTTCAAACAAAACATGGCAGTCTGTCGTTGGAAAATCGTTCTTTTTGATGAATGATTGAAATACTAAGCTAGATGGGGATAAATCACAAAACTTCAAAGATTTTAATGCCTCAGTAAGAAATTTTATCATTTATTTGAACACGTCTACCGTATACTTACCTATAAGCGAAGCTACCATCGTTTCACTTTGAACGTATTCTGCTTAGGTTGCGATTCGTATTTAAAAAATTCAACTATCATGAAAATATTTCACGGTGGAATTTCGCGAGCATGTTTAGCGGTGGCTTTTACATGTTTACGTTATGTACGCTTACGCTTGTGTATTTCGTGCTTTTGGTATCCTACTACCTACCGGTTGTTTTGTTTATAAGGGTGTAAGATGGAAACAGCGGTGCAATTTATACGCTAGGAATGATCTTATAAGTTATAAGGGACGAATACTATATTCACGTGAACCATTATCACAGTGGAGATTTACCTCCTATCTACCTACCTACTTTACCTATACATATACATAAAGTATACCTACTCGTATATACTATACGTAAACATAACGAGATTAAATGTGAAGCGGAAAAGAGAAATTATTTTGACTAACAACGCGAATGATTCGGTTACACCGTCGTTTAAAATCAATTACAAAGCATTAGAATTATTTGTAAATCTTTCTGTTACAACTTTCGGGGGGACCTTTTGAAAATTTTTCATTCATTATGCTCGGATGATAATACTTGGTTATTTACTTACATTTCCTCTTATCTACAGTACAAACGTAATGATGACGACACGAAAAGCTCGCATTTGTTGTGCAAGCAGGTCATTTTCCACGTGCAAGGTGAATTTGAGATCATAGTGTAGTCGAATTACTGCATTCGTTTGCTCAGAACGTAAAAAGTAATTTGACGATTGATTCTTAATCTAGATGGTATTTAGAAAAAAATAAGCCTGGTGCCTTTTTTTCTACCTTCTGCACTTCTGAGGATCCATCTCTCTTTCTTGAAAATATCGCTATTTTCTGTTCTTTTGGTTCTATGGAAAAATTTTTCAAGTAAAAGTTTTTTTTTGAAGGCTTTTCTATATTTTTGGTTATTACGAAAATTTCATTTAGAGCAATTCTTGGGCTCCAAATTACAAAAATCTACTTACAGAAATAATCAAAATTAAATAATTTTCTTTTATTTTGAAAAAGTAACAACAAAAGATATTCAGATTGAAAATTTTTCCCTAAAAAGTTCACCTTCATGCCCCAACCCTTACTGCCCTCCCCCCTCAAGGACCCGCCCTTCCCATTCATGAAATTGATTTTTTAAAACAAAACGTATATAAATGGAACGAGCATGATAGAAAACTTCAAATCCAAGTTTTCAGGTGTCTAAGTTGATTTGGGCGCCTTTAAGAGGGGTTCAAAATTTAAAAACAACGTTATGTCTGTAGGGTGTTCCGTTTCGATAGTAAAAAAACATTCTTTAAGCGCCCTTGAAAAATGGTCTATGTAGGTAGAAATTGAAATATTGCCCTTAATCATCTGAAATTGATCTTCATAATTCATTTTAGGGGGACGTTTCTCAAAAAAAATTTCCTTCGTGGTGACATTTTTTAAAAAACCCTGAAAAAAGGGTAAATATCAAAAAATTTTCAACAATAATGATTTTGAATTCAAAATGATAATTCTATTTAAAAAAAAAATCTTTTCAAAAAAATGTTTTACTTGATTTTTTGAAATTTTTTCAACTACACGTGAGTTTTGCAAATTTTTTAAAATTGTATTAGTTGGCTGAAATTTTTACCGCATTATTTTGAGGTCATTTTGCAACTATTGTAACCCTGTAGTTTGTAAATTTCCAAAAAAAAAAAAAAAAAATTAGCCTGCTCTAGTGCTGATTATTTTTGATTTTCTAAATTTTGCTAAAATTATCCATCATTATGACCCTAATGGATCTTCATTACGGCCCGAATTTTCTTACCTAACCACATCAAACGATACTTTACAGTCTGCACAATTTTGTCCTCGTACCCATTACCAACTCCAGCTGGCAGCCGACAGACAAATTATCAAATCTACCTCTAAAGAAATAAATCGATAAAAAATTTCAATTTCGAATTTTTACTCCTCTTTAAAAAAGAAAAACGTGACTCGTACCTCATCTGGCAATTTTTTTTTAATTACAACTCTAACAACGTGAAAAAAAAGGCCCAACGGCAATTTTATTTACGCACCAAGAACTCGAGAGTAAGAAAAAAAATAAGTATTTCGAAACATCGTAAAATTAATGAATAAAAATGTTACTCACAATAGAGGCTTTCATAATGAAAGAAATTATTACAGAGCTGTAAGAAGAGCGAGAGGCGAAAAAAGCTCGATCGTTTTTCAAACAAAAAATAATAATAATAATAATAATAATAAAAATAATAACGAAAAACATCCAAAAGACGAGGAAAAAACCGCCATCAGAATACATAATTGGAAATTTCTAAGGAAATCTCGCCTTCTGCAGCAAGCGCGATATAAAAAGAAAAAGATGTATTTTGAAAAACGACCTCATTATAAAAACGTTGCTTTGGTAACTTGAAAAATACCCAGAGCAGTAGCGCGCGGTTTTACCATCACATTATGCTATTTTTCACGCATTTCGTTTGTAATTTATAATTTACAACATTTAAAAGGGTATTTTCGATATCGCGTTAATAATTGAATTCGAAACGATTTGCAAATTGGGTAGTTTATTTGAATGATGTGCCGGATAAAGAATGAAAAAAAAAAAAAAAAAGAAACATACTTTAGTCCAAACGATTACAAAATTTTTATTACCTAAAACGGGTGCTTATCTGTCATTAATATCCACCCCTTATCTTATCTTATTTTAAATTTACTTACCTACCTACGTTCAGTATTTCGTAAAAACTAACCGATTAATTTTCTCATGACTGTGACGAGAAAGAGGGGAAGAAGAAAAAAAACCCACCGACATTATGTAATATATGAGCTCGGCAGACTTGGGATACCGTATGGATATATCCGATGGGCACTATTTAGTGGGGGAGAGAATAATTGTAAGCTTCGTTTAATTAATTCGGACTAACGTTTTCAACTTACGTAGGCCCAGGTATACGAGTATCTACGGTCTACTACCATCGCATCGTTAGAATGGGACTTAAATGTAATTAATCTCCATTCGGGAGACAGTATACGTTCTATATGGTCATCGTCTTGTATGTTGGTGAGCGTAAAATACTTCTCTATATAGATGCAGAGAGGTACCAACGATAAATCCAGTCGTCGACGATAAACCGATACCTTAACGCAACGTAATAAGTACCTCAAAGGTACTATCTCCCTTAAAACATCAACATAAGAGATACCATCTCGTAGAATTTGAAAACTGTTACGGTGACGTTAATATTTTTGCATATCCGGAGTAAATAAGGCGTATCACGAATTGAGAACCCCTGCAGTGAGAGTACTGCAGGGTCAACGATCCTTCAACTAAATGAAATGCTCTTGCATACGCGAAAGTTGGCGAGAATATTTTGCCCTGGTAGATAGTGTGGTCGAATTACCTGCTACAAAATAATACCTCCACTTGCACCAAATGTAAAAAGAAATTTAACGATTGGTTCTTAATCTAGACAGTATTTAGAAAAAAAAAAAGTCCGAAAGCCATTTTTTCTATCCCATCCCCTTCCACGGATCCACCTCCTTTTCTTAAAAATGCCCCTATCTTCTCTTCTGTCGCTTCTACAAAAAAATTTTCAAGTAGAAGTTTTTTTTTAAGGCTTCTCTGTATTTTTAGTCAATACAAAAATTCCATTCAGAGCAAACCTTGGGCTCCAAATTTCAAAAACCTACTTACACAAATGACCAAAATTGAATTATTCTCTTTTACTATGAAAAAGTAACAACAAAAAATATTCAGATTAAAGTTTTATATCTAAAAAGTTCATCTCCATTTCGCAGCCCTCATCTCCCCCTCCTCAAGAACTCGCCCTCCCCATTGCTAAAATTGATTTTTTGCAACAAAATGTCTGTAAGCGGAATAAGCATGGTAAAATCCTCCAAATTCAAGTTTTCAGGTGCCCAAGTTGATTTGGGTGTCTTTAAGAGAGTTTCAAAATTTAAAAACAACATTATACCTACATATAGGGTGTTCTGTCTCAATAGTACCTCCTTCATACCACAAGTGGAGCAACATGAGTTAGACTCAAGTGGCATGAGTTGCCATCCAAAAATATGGCAGGGACTGTGCTATAGGCTTCCAAATTTTTTATTTTCAAAAAATTCCAATTTAATAGCTCTTCTTGTGTTCAACAAAACAATTGTTCATGAAGTAACAAGGTACTCTACATCACTTGGCATAATTAAATTTTCCCCAACTAGTTTAAATGTTTTGAGAAAAAAATTATTTTGTTAAATTATTTTCGTTTTTTTTTTTTTTAGAAAAAAATTTTCCATAGAAATAAAAATATCAATAAAAAGCTTTTTTTATTGAAATAATGCAGATAGATATTGAAGTGAATAGCTGAAATCGCTGAAAGGCACGTCTAGGGACTTTATTGAATCTACATACAAATTTTCAACTTCCTAGTTCACTTTGGAGGGGAGTTATGCTGCCATAAACTTGGAAAATAAGAAAAACCGACAAGAAAACTACATTTTTGACGCTATGAGGGGGTGCAATGTGGCTGGAAACTCGAAACCTACAAAGGGCACATGTAGAGTCTCAACTTGATTTACATGTCAAATTTCAATTCACTATCTTATGTGGAGATGTGTGTGGGACTGCTGTTTTTCGAAATCAAGAAGGGGAGGTAAACCTCATTTCTCCTTTTTTAATTTCCACAGCCGACGGATTTTTGGATATGCCGTGTAACTTTTGATTTAATATTGACTGGCTTAAAGAGAAACAATCTTTGCCATTTTAGCCTTTCAGCACACCCCCCCCCCCTCAAATTTTGGACCGACTGAATATTGCTCCTAGGTTATCCCCACTAAAAAATATCAAATTTGCCACCAATTTAAGCCTGTTGCCCAAATTTTACCGATTTTTGTTGGTATCGAGCTGAGCAAATTATTTTCTAAGGCGGTGGGGAGGGCAGGGGGAAGATTGAAAACAGTGAACGAAATAAATATCTGACATTAGCAAAAAATGGTTTCAAAGGTCTTCTAAGACCTTAACATGAATTTTATCAATACTTCCCAACAATAAGAAGAATTTGACTTGAAAAAATTCAATTTTGAAAAAATATCACGTAAAATGGACTCATGTTATGCAATTTGTTATTCTAATAGGATGCCTAAAAAATCACGAAATCCATGAAAAATCGCTATCTTTGTGTCGAAATTGTCCAAGCAAACTGCAGTTTTATAAATCACTGCGCAAGTTTTAACTTATATTTAGTAAAAAGTTTTATGATCTTGAAAAATCTACAACATTATGGTAATCGTGAATTTTTGCAGATGAGGGAACCATCCGAATTTGATGGTTTCGATTTGTGCAAAACTAGGACAAGAAGGAAACAACATGTTCAAAAATCCCCTTAACAGAATTTTTAGTCGCCGACGTTGATTTCGGTTCATTGGGCTTCTAAAGAGGAGGTTCAAAATTTAAAATTTACCAAATTTTGAACATTGATGTCGATTCATGGAGTCTGAACTCTGTTGTTCTAGATTAAAAAGAGTGTTCAACTTTTGGACCCAAATTAAACTCCAGAATGGGGTGTTAAAATTTCTAAATTTTGCAAAATGCATACAAATGGTATTGAATGTGGTATATGGGTTTTCCAGTGCGCTGTTTTGGGATCTCGAAACTTTTGAGGTTTAAAACACTTTTGAAAGCTAGTACATTGACACCAATGTGAAATTTTCGATTTTGTACCTCCCCTTCGGAAGCTCAATTTTAGTCCAGTGCTCAAAGGGTTATCAAAATCGAATTCCGCGGTCACAAAAACCTGTGTATTAGAGTCATTCAATTTTTGGCTGGAATTTATGCCTAACTCGCCTAGGCGTAAATTATTCATTTGAAGGGTTACTTTTTTTCTTCTCGCTATAGCTCCGTCCCATGACCACTGACGAAAAAAGTAAAAAAACCAAAATGTTTGTCTTTTAACGCTCTACAAAGTTTGTTTGAACAAATTTTTCGAATTTTCCCAACATAACGGATTTATCCCTCGAGAGAGTTGCAAATTTTTGAAGGGCAGCCCTCCCACTTTGAGAAAAGGGGACGATCCGGATCCAACATATTTCTTATTTTACATAACAGTGAGAAATACCATGCCAGAAAAATGTCGCTTAAAGAGAACTAAGTAGATTTTTAAGAATTATTCTTGTCAGTTGGAGATCTTCAAAAATATTTTTTTAGAGCTTCCTAGCTCCTCCCCAACTCCTCCAGGGGTTAGAAAGTCGAGAAGTAAAAATGTCAGTTTTTTATTGCTCTACAATTTAGGAATATTCAAATACTAAAAGTGTTAATTTTTCTCGAATGCTGATATCTTGAAAATTATAATTTTTAGGAATGGTCTAAAACCTGAAATATATGATCATATTCCCAAAATGTTCAAATTAAGAAATTGATATTTTTCGCAAATTAGTCAAATCTTGAAAATTATCATTTTTACTGCGATGGATGTTTAAAATCCAGAAATGATCTTTTTGCTAACAAGGTGGTCATTTACCTACTAATGGAAAGATGATCAAACGCCGAGAATGATCTTTTTTCTAAAATCATCGTACATAGATCTTGTTGAAAGTAGCCATCTTTTGAAATGGCATGGTTAATACCTTAATTTGCTAATAATATTTTGCTACCTGTAGATTTTAGTTTTTTTGTTTATTTCTTTAAGTTGTTTAAAAAGTTTTACAACTTTACTGATTGACTGTACCCGGAAGAAACTGCTGAAATAGTAATTTACGAGTTTGTGAAAAATGGAAAATAATGTAAACAAATTGATTTACTCGGAACTTTTTCCTCGAAGGGGAAAAAGTAGACGATTTTCTAGCGATGGAAGTCAAGAGTTTGTTGAGAAAAAATTTTCCTCGAATAAAGATTTCTTTTTTTCTTATGTAAATTTTGAAACACGGTTTTTTCCATTTACAAAATTCCATCGAAGCAGCTTCCTATATCCCGTTCATCGACTTTCTTAGATACGACATAAGAGCAAGGCTTCGAATAACGTTATCATAGCGAATATTTATTTTTTTTTATGTATAAATTTTTTTTACGAAAGCGATACACGCGAAAAATAAAAGAACGTTTGATGTAAATTTGTACGTAATTCGAGTACCTGCTCTACTTTCGAATACCAACCACCCAACCAACTTTGTCGTGTTGAATTTCATTTATAGACTATAACTTAGATCGTCTACTAGCTATTGCCTGAGGTGGGTTGGTAGGTACGTAGGTAGGTAGGTAGGTAGGTAGTCTAGGTACATGTCAGTGTGTTTACGGGTTATTGAAGCGTGTAAAATTGTTTAAGAAACTCGCGTGTTTTTTTTTTTTTTTTTTTATTTTGAAAATACCTAACTCGGCGCTAAACGTAACAATGGGCTATATTTTTTTTAACCTTTGAAATGCGACAACTCGTTGATTAAATTTCGCGTTGAAAGACGGGTTTTTTAATAAAATAGAAAATTGTGTTTATTTGGCAACAAAGTTATAGGGGTGTAGAGTGTACACTGGCGTGGCGTGTTATCGTACTCGAATATTTTTTATTTCGAAAAGCTAGCTATCTGCTGTAACCGAATGTATACGTTTGTCGTTTACGTGTATATACGTTTACGAAAACGAATACGTACTGTACAATCAAGCAGGCGAGATTCTCGAGAGGGAATCGGTATTATTCGGACGTTTGGGATAGGTTTACCTAATACACCGAGTTTCCGTACAGTTCGGTCCCACTTCAATTATAAAAGCATTCTTCGTTTATTTATCAAACCTCGACGGAGTATTACGTAGCTGCTAATACCGAATAAATTGCATTTGTCGGTAATTCGCTCGCGTAGTGTACCGGCCAAGTTTAATTAATGATGGGTTTTTGCACAACTCACCCAGATGCTAAAACGTCAAGAATTATTTTACTACGTTCGATTGTTTTATCAAATTTTCAAGCAAGGTGAGAATTAGTTAGATTGGTTGTTTTAATTGCTGGTCAAGTTTTGCAGCTAGTTTTCAAGTTGTGTGCTTCTGTTCTTCATATGTGATTCAAGGGTTATATAGCTCTTCGAAGCTGCAGTTTACTATAATGAAACGCAAAGTTCGAATATAAAAATATATTCTCAGCATGAGTTTCTGTGTCATATTGTCAACAAAAAATAAGCTAATGACCTACACCGGATGAGGGATGAGGGGGGGGGCATCAACAGAATCTGTTTTGTGGTCCTGGAAGGCCATTAAGACCATTTTTGACGATACTAAATATTTATTTATTTATTTCTTCAGGAAGACTATAAGATCATTTACTTCGTTCAATGTGGACAAAAACCGGTACAATTCAGTTATTGGGCTCAGTTTGGTGGCGGATCAGATTTTTGTCAGAGGGAAAGACCTTGGGCCAAAATTCAGTCATGTCCAAATTCAGGGGAGCGGATATTGAGAGACAAAAACTGCTAAAATTGTTCTTTTTTCTAAGCCAATTTATGCATAACCGATGGTTGCATAACATATTAAAAAAAAAAAGCAAGCGATGCTTATTCAGCCTGATTTTTGTGACATATTACCATCCTGAGAATTGAGCATAAGAAGGGTTCAATGGGACTAAAAAGTCAAAACTCCCAAAATACACATCTAGGGTCCTTACTGACTGTACATACCTAATTTCAACTACCTATCCCAATTCAGTGAGGAGTATGCCAGGAATAAATATTAGAAATTGGAAAAAACGACCAAAAAATCACAAATTTAGGGCTGTGAGGAGGTGAAATGGGACTGAAAAGTCGAGACCACCAAAAGGTACATAGAGGGTCCCTACTGAGTGTACATTCTTAAGTTCAAGTTCCTAGCACAATTTGGAGGAAAGTTACGCGAGGAACTAACTCAAAAAAAACTCATAAAATAAGAAACCTGACCAAAAAAAACACATTTTTAGGGCTATAAGAGGGTGCAATGAAACTAAAAAGTTGGGACCCCCAAAAGGCAAATCTAGAGTTTTTACCGAATGTACGTACATACCAAATTTCAACTTCCCAGCTTATTTTGGTGGCGAGATAGGGGAGGAACAGCATTTTTTCAAAGTTAAAAAGGGGGAAACCCCTCATATCCCCCCTCCTAATTGACCTAGGAGGTTGATTTTTGGATATGTTATACAACTTTGGACTCTCTATCGATTGACTCAAAAAAGAACAATTTTTGTGTTTTTAGCCTCTCAGCACCTCCTCCTCCAAAATGGGGTAAAACTGAATTTTGACCTAAGGTCATCCCCACTCTTATATATCTAATCTGCCGTCAAACTGAGCCGATTTATCGAATTGGAGCGATTTTGGTGAGCATCGAGAAAAATAAATAATTTTTATGTTCGGAGGAAAAAAGTAAGAAAAAAATTAATACCTGACATGGCCAAACATTGTCTTAATGGTCTTCTAGGACGCCAAAATTAATTACACCTCCCCCCCCCCACGGCCATTGGTTGATGGTCTGTAACAGCTTGGTTTTCATTGACAGTATGGCGTAGAAAATCTGGCTAAAAATCAGGTTCCTAAGTCAATTAGAATGGGGAAATATGGGAGTTTTCTCTTTTTTTTACCTTGAAATGGGACTTCTACTCCGTTATGCCCTCTCCAAATTGAGCTAGGAAGTTGATATTTGACATGTACACTTGGTAATATGTCTCCCGAGGGGTATTATTTGATATTTTTATTTATTAATTTTTTTACCAGAACTAAAAAATTATTTGCTTAGCTCGATACTTACCAAAATCAATCAAATTTTGGGAGTAGGCTACGATTAGTGAACCATTTGATATTCTGGAGCGGGGATGACCTCGATTTGAAATACGGTTGTGGCCAAATTTGGAGAAGGGGGTGCTGAGGGGTTGAAATCACACAAATTATTCATTTTAGAGAGCCAATTGAAATACAATAAAAAGTTGTATTTTATCATCTTCTAAGGTTAATTAGGAGAGGAGATTTGGGAGCTTTCTTCTTTTTTTATTCTATGTGTAGACAATTTAATATTTTCAATTTATGGCAATCAGGTTCAAAATTTTTCTGAGACCTGAAGTACTTGAGCGGTAAAAGAATATTTGTAAAGATTTTGTACAATAAAATGAACACTCTTTAAAACTCTGATCGAGAATTTTATTCACAAAATAAAAAATAAGTTTATACAAATTTCTAAATATGAGAAATTAATCTATATATACAGAACATTTTACATAATTCTTAAATCGAACTAGAGTGGACCAAAATTTGTTGTTAAATATCGATTTTTCTAACACAATTCTTTTATTTTCAATACTTATTCAAAGTTCGCTGATTTGCAGAAATTTTCAAATAATCAAAAAAATTTTTTAAATGTTTTTCGAAAAATAAAATTTTTACACTTATTTCTACCTAAAATTACGATTGTTTACGAATGTTCACTACTTGCCCTTTTTTTAGGGATGTTCAAAAAGTGCCGATTTTTTTTGAGAAACTCCTTCCTAAAATGGACGTAAGACATCAATTTTAGATAATTAAATGTAATATTTCAATTTTACCTCCCACAGCCAATTTTTTATGGGCACTCAAAAATTATCATTTTTTACATCTTTTGAAATAAATTTAATAAAAATTGAAAAAAATGTATTTTCTAAAAAAATTTTAAAAATTTTATCAAAGGGAACAATATTTCATTCATTTTAGACCCTTTGCAGCAATCTTTCATCTTTTTCCTTTTTTCCTTTTTTTTTTTTTTTTTTTTTTTTTTTTTTTA
>FIZR01012356.1:0-21569 GCA_900060175.1 Ferrisia virgata
AAAAATAATTTCTCTGATTCTGTAACACTACATCAAATAACTACAAGTAGCCGATTCCCCGTTCGGAGAACGGGTTTGAGCCGCTAGTTATATATATGTATATGACATAATTTGTAGGAAAAATTTTTATCCATAAACTTCGTCAGTTGAATTGATGATTGGATCGAAGTTATAGAATTGCTCACTTGTTATATTGTTAGATGTCTGTACAGGGCTACCTATGGTGGGAGGGGGGGGTGTCCGAGCAGTACCACTGAACTCGTATCTACCCGTACTACATTTCTATGCTAACGTCATTTCTTCACTTTATGACGTCTGTGAAAGATAAAATAAATATTTTCGTTAAGTAAATACTTTTTTCTCCTGCAGCATATTAAAACTGATTCACACAGCTGCGAGGTATGAATATACAAAACTACTTAATAAGAGTTCTCAACTCAAAACAAAATTACTATGCTTAAAATATAATTTTCAGTTTACAAAAGAAAAATTAAAAAAAAAAGCAGAAACGAACGCGATGATGATGATGACGTCTTCGTCGTTATTATTTCGCGAAAAAATTACCTAAAAGTTGATTTTCAAGCATTATAATTGAATAACTGATGGACAAGTTAGAAAAATCTCATTGCAAATGGTAAATGAAATTTTTACCAAGCTACTAAGACAGTGGAATTTTTTCGCTCGGGTAAATTAATATGAAGTAATAAATTGTAAAAATTGAGCTTCAGGCAGGTGGCATTTCGTGACATTCAACATTCAAAAATGACTGCATCGTTGATTATATTTTTTTTACTAGCCAGTTTTAAGACTATAGAGACCAACTTCCGCCAGATAATTTGGAAATCTTAACCAAGGGCCAATTCGTCTCTTCTTACATTTAAAATTTTAAACCTGCAAGGGGGGTTATAATAATAAGATCAAGTCGGAAGCCTCAAATTGTCTAATATAAAATATGAGCTAGTTTTTACAAATGAAATGAAAGTTTCAAAATATTTTAGGAAACTGAGAAAGGGAGGGGTGCACATTTGCAAAACCTTATAAAAAAATATACCTCCTCAACAATAAAGAACGTCAAATCGATTTATAACCTAACCACTAGAATAAAAACGTAATTCACAAAGTTCATAAATGCCACAGTGATACCAAATTACACCATTATTATTATTAAAAGCTGTACAAGAAGATCAGACATTATAGCTACTTGCATCTTACAGGAATTAGATCATATCTGAATCACCCTGCATAAATACCACAAGCATTATGAGCTCGACGGTAAAAAAAAACCTTACGATGCCATTATCTTGCCAGATAATTTAACTCGGTTCTTACAGTTCATGGAAAAATATGTACCAACTACCTACCATACTGTCCCATGTATTATACCACGAATTCGCGGAATTTTCAGCATATTACGCGTGTTCATCCGCAGTATGGTATTTTTCAAGGAAGTTTTTTTTTTTTTTTTTTTCGAAGCTGAACGGATATCGAGAGCATAGAAGTATTTTTCTACGCTGCATTATTTCATTTTTTTTTTTTGGCATTTTTACAACGTTAAAAGAATTTTACCTTCAAATATTATGCGAAAAATTTCACTGTTTTGATTAAGTATTAGTGACGAGAAGAAAAAAAGGCGTAATTTCATTACGTCGACGTGTACTCATCAAATTAATAAGGTGAAATTTAATTTAATGATATTGTATTTGATGAAAATGCGATGGTGCTTAAAATAAAAGGCGTTAAAATTTCGATTTTTTTCTCCTCGTTCTCTATAAAGACGTAATATAACACTCCTAAAGGTATATATCCGACGGACGGATACCAGCCCGTATTTAAATAAAATTATTTTCTTCCCTAAACTACCATTCAACGCCTGCAGAGTAAATTCGAAATGTTCGTGCCTTTTTTTTATAGCAGCCACGTTCATCCCATTCAGCCTCAATCCAACAATCATCGCTGTCCACTAGAATTTAAACAATGTAGCACGAATTTCACTAAAATATACACAAATAAAAGTAGACACGGTGAACATTGTGGATTCTGAAATATCACCTGCATAATATATGTAACCACACTCAACAAGAGCTAAGGAAGTAGAAACTAGAAAGGCGCAGTCATTTTTAAACAAGGCTTTCAGTATAATTTTGAAAAAAATCCTTGCAACGTCATCAAAAGAAAATCCTAGAAAAAATCTTAGCAGACTTATTTTACTTACGACGTAATTTATGACAAAAAACAATAATTACTTGAAAATTTTACAGTAATTACTATACAATTTACCGGTAATTACATGCTATATTACTGGTAAATAGGTGTTAATTTACTGGAAATTATATATCAATTTACTGATAACTTGGCAATTTAACGGTAATTACGTGGTAATTTACTGGCAAATAGGTGTTAATTTACTGATACAAATTACACAATGATTTACTGGTAACTTGGAAATATACTAGTAATTACTTGGTAATTTTCTGGTAATTACATGATGATTTACCGGCAAATAAGTGTCAATTTACTGATACAAATTACACAATGATTTACTGGTAACTTGGAAATATACTGGTAATTACTTGGTAATTTTCTGGTAATTACATGATGATTTACCGGCAAATAAGTGTTAATTTACTGATACAAATTACACAATGATTTACTGGTAACTAGGAAATATACTGGTAATTACTTGGTAATTTTCTGGTAATTACATGATAATTTACCGGGCAAATAAGTGTTAATTTACTGATAATTACATAATAATTTGCCCGTAACTTGTCAATTTACAGGTAATTACTTGACAATTTACTGATAATTACTTGGCAATTTACTAGTATTTACTTATTCATTTACCAGTGATTACTTTTAAACGATTAGACAGTCGAATTGCACTTACTACTTAGACATAGTCTGCATAACGTATCAAGTAACATGTTATTATGCTGCTTGGTCGATAACTCAGAGATTAGACAATTAAAATGACCCGAATCGTTGATGTCTTCAACTGTTCATCAAATATGACAAACAGTTTTTCAATGTCGTACGAATTTCCTGTAATTTGTAATTGTTTCCCTAAAAATCTTTAAAAACTGTAGAAAAACCTCAAAATTTTTCAGACGCGTCAAAAAACATTAGATTTGGGGATAAATTCATAGATCTGGTAGTCCTGTTTTCAAATAATCATAACTCAAGAATATCTTCAAAGCAAATACAAGTGATTTTAGAAATATACAGGGAGTTCTGGTCTCATTTAGAGCATTCAATTACTTAGTAAAATTGTCCAAAAGCAAGAAAGATTGATATTATGAATATGATGCTTACAACAAAATTATAAAGACTTGGCCGACGATAATTTTAAGATAATTGCTCTTCCATAAAGTAAATTAAAAAATTTTTAATCTGGTTTCTATCACTTTGCATCCTAATTTGAAAACCGGTTTATACTTTAGCTTGGCTTCTACAATAACTGAGTGTTTACTGATTGCTGCAAAAAGAATTTTTTAACATTTTCGACCATTTCATCCCTTTCCCTCTTTTTTCGTAGCATAATAAGCTGCATAGACTAGCATGATAATATCGAAATTTTGCGCTTATTTATCTAAGATTTATAACGCAAATTCCCTTCAGGAGGGAGAGGGTGTCTAAAAAAATTTTCCTCGTCATTTTTCAAAGAATCGTGAAAAAACGCAAAGAGTAACATTTTTCAAAAACCCTTAAAAAGGGGGAAATGGCAAAAATTCTCTAACAAAGACCATTTTGCGTTCAAATACACATAATGATTCCTCAGTTGAAAAAAAATTCGAACTTTAGGTGTGTTTTACAAGTTTAAAAAATTAAATTCGGAGTTAACGCTGTTAACGAACACATCCATTGATGAGGCGATATTTAATGAATTTTTTGGCACATAGTTGGGTTTTTTAAGTAGAACCGCGAACTAAGTACAATCATTTTTCTGAAAAATTCTCACTAGTCTGATCAACTACTGGTACAGTTTACCTTATTTATACAAATTCTGCACAAACAGTCTTTAAATAACACCATCAGGCCAACACGCAGAAGAAAAAATAAATACGCGATACTTGACATCAAAGTCCACAAAAAAAAGACGATTAAACGTTGAGCGTACTCTCAATTCCGCCATATTTTTGAAACACTTTTACTTACGTTACGACGAACCCCCTCGTTGAGCAAATTTAATAATTTCACAAGCTCGGTAAACTTTTCACTTCTGTTGCATTCTTAGTCATGTTGGTTTAGTTCCAGATTTTACCTTCATGAATACGCAGAGGGTGAACTCCGCGGCAGCCATAATTTATGGAATTACGCAGACTGAATTTTAAGGCGCGGAATTTTTTCAAGATTATTACATTTCTTCTTTTTTGTTGTTTTAAAATATTTGGAATTCCGAGCGATTAATTTTTCTCTATGAAAAGGTAACAAAACAAAGAAAAGACTGGTATGCGCTGAGGGGATTTCCTTTATACCGGTACATCAAAATCCGGGGTATGTTTTTCAAGTCAAAGTCGAAAATTATTTAGCACCATACGTAAGCTTATATAATACTTATGCTTGGTAGCAATACAGGTTTTTTTTCCCGCAAATTATCAAAGCGAAATAAAAATGTTTTACGTCCTTGATAAATACAAACTTGACTTGAAAAATTAACTATATTTCTTCTACTTAGTTTCACGTTAAAAAAATAACCTTGTATTGTGAAGCTGAAAAAAGTTTAATTTTAAGAAACCTCCGAAGTTAAGACCATCGCTATTCTACTTCTCCAAGTCAAGATTTCCCCATCGAAATATTATAAAATATGGTTATTAGAATTATTTTTTCTTTATATCGCGTTGCCATTAATATTGATAAATTAAAGAGTATGTTGTAATAATGCGATTTTTGATTTCTTCGTATCGCAGCAAAAAACAAAGTTTAATCAATATTTTAATTATGAAAAGTAACTCTAGGTTGATTTTGAAAAAAAAGAGGAAAAAACGCGACATCATAGACGCGCTTTTGTAATATGAGACGGGTTTTTGTTGCTTTTTTTTTGCATGTTTCAATTCCTTGTGGAATACTAATTACACGACGCGACGTCTTAAAAACTGCGTGCAGCGTTGCACGGTTGCGTATTCTGTTTCATAAATGAGTAAATTAGATAATTTCGAGCCAAGTTCAAACTTTAGCGTAATTTGCTAACTAGAAGACTCATTTCGAATTTAATTCATAGATTTCATTTCGTAAACAACGAAACGATGAAAAATTAAGAGAATTTTTTTTTGAAACTCGAAAAATATTGTACTCGATCCTGGAAATAATGATAATTCATCTCCCCTCCCCCCTCTCCTCCTGCAGATAATTCAAGTCATATTTCTTTTCAAAAATACATCTTCGCACTGCCTGAATAGAACTTTTAAGAAAACCCATTTTAATCGATCAAGCGAAGCGGTCTTTATTGGAGCGTGAAAAAATTTTAACCGTCCAAAATGCTAGAAAAGTCCAATTTTTTGTTCATGGCTCCAGATTCGTTGATTGAAATTATTTACTCAGCTCGATACTGACCAAATTATAAATATTACAAATTTGGCCAGTAGACTCGTATTGTTGAGGTATGAGATATATGTACAATTGTACATGAGTGAGAATGACGTTGGCTTAAAATAAAGTCATGTTCAAATTTGGGTGAAGGATTGTTGAAGGGCGAAAATAAAAATAAAAATATTATATCACTTGTATGAATTTGAGGCCAAAATTGTATCTTAGCATCTTCAAACGAAACACATAAAAATCGTTCAAATTTTTATAAGTTGACTTTACATAACGTAAAATTGAATTCGTGGCACAGTTTCCAAAAAATCAAATTTTATTATCCTAGAAAATAATAAGCAAAAGAAACTGAATTTTTTTGTGAACATTTTGATATATTTTGCACCTCTTAATGAATTGCTAAACATAAACAATTTTTTTTTTTAATTTTACAACACATACAACAATGTATTACCCATTAGGGAGCGACTGCAAGTGTTACACGTCAAATGAAAAAAAAAAATGCACAGGTGTACAGAGCAATCAAAATTACACTTACAGCCAAAATTTCAGCCCCTAAGATTCTTGAAGGGTGGAGTTATGGTGGGAGGGGGGGGGGGTAATGGAATACTGAAAAATCAACAAACAACAAAGGACTTCATATCGTTCAGGAGGTAATTTTTTTACCACGTACTACCCCCATATGGGTCACCTAGTGCTGGAGTAGTCGCTGAAATGAGCGTATAACACGGTGAGCAGGGGAGAGAGGAAGGAGGGAATTTTCAGTCAAATGAAATGCATTCTAAAAAAACAGAAAAACTAAAACAACTCGTCCAAAATGCGGTAATTTGCTCCAATTCCCACATGTCAACATGCCAACAGATTATGACTATGAAAAAAAATTTAGAAAAAAAATCGAAAATTCAAAAATCACCTAAAGTTATTGTATAAATTGTGTAAATAGAAGTAATTTGACTCACTGAACACGAATTTGAGGTAAATTTTTTTATCCGAGTAGTTTGTAGGATCCTTTTATGTGTATTTTCAGATTTCTATATGTTTTTAAAAATTCACAAATCACCTATAAATAAACGCACATGATGTAAAATTGAGATGAAGGGGTTTTCTGCTGTGCTTTTTTCATTTATGCTGGTTTCGTTTTATTTTAAAGTCAATTTTGATAAAACAATTTTAAAATATCCTCTTTTTTCATTTTTTTTTTTTGCAATTTTCAACAAGATCCACCACTCAAAATGCAAAAATAATATTTTGTTAGTAGGTGTGAGGGTAGGTGCCCACAAAGACACACATAGAAGAAAAAAAATTTCGTGTACCTTTTTGGGTTTTTGGATAATACAAGTTTGAAATTTTCTTTTGTTCATTTCCCTCCACCTATCGGCTGAAATTTTTTGAAAAAAAGTTGGTATATAGCCCCCTCCCACCCCTACACATTATGGTTAATTTCAATATTCTAGCATCAATACACCTTTCAAGACGATTTTTTAATAAGAGATATGCAGTTTAAGGTAGTTCTTGCGCTCCAAAAACTGTTTGCGCCCCTCAACAATATTCTATGATAATTTCCAAGATCTGAGCTCAGAATAAAATCACCTATCCTAACCGTAGAGGTACCCATCTTTTGAGAAACATACACCCATTGCTTCAAATTCATGATCATCTTACACGTACAATACGAACACAATTACACATCAAGCGTTAAATTTGAAGTATACATTTTCCCATTCACTGAAAATAATACTATCACAGAGCTCGATGTACCTAGGCTATCTAGTACCTAGTGCCTACTACCTACAACCTACCTTACCTACCGACACTAAACTTGGAATATTTTTTCGCTCTCTTTCAACATTAATCATTTATGTGACAAGGCAAAAACAAGATAAAACCTATTGCTTGCTTTTCTCGCTAAAGGATTAAGCCGAAAACACCGGCGTATCATACAAAAATATTACTCATCGCTACGCTAAAAACTATACATCGTCGACAGCCAGCTACAGCCGATGCCGCACTGTACCAGCACGAAAAGCAGCGAAAAAAAAAAGGCCTTCTCGTGTTTCGCGAACGCGATTCGCCTCCACTCTGCTTCAATTAATGATTGCAAAATGCAAAACAAACTCTCGTTGTCGGGTTTGTGCTTTGGTTGGGCTCTTTCTTTTTTTTTTACTCTCTCGCTCGATCGTTGTCCCGCCGTGAAATAATGTAAAAATATTCGCCCTAATACATATTATCGTGTATATTCATCAACTGTACCATTATAAAGTATACATATGACTCTCATAGGCAGGTAGGCAGCACCAGGTATATTGTATTCATTCAATACATACACAAGCGCATTTGGAGAGAGAGTGGCATCGGCACCATAACCATTATGTAGAAAAAAAAATTTACCAATTTAAAATCTGTACTAGGATGTTCCAGGTATTTAAGATTCAGCAGGTATAATATTACGTAAATATAACACTGCTCCTCGTATATACGATGTTATTTATTCAACACGACGAAATTATGTACATAAAGGAAGCGTCTAATACGACGAGCCATGATTTATAAAAATTACGAAGATATTTTAGCTCGTACGAGAGGTACATGTTTATGTAAGTTTATGTGTAATCAATCAAAAAAAAAAAAAAAATAAAGAAAAAAAACAGAAAGAAAGATAAACTGATGATGAAAAAGGGAAAATTTTTCAGCTCAAAATGGTATGCGGAATTTACGTTTGGCTCATTCCATCCAAAAAGTAACTTGGATCTTCTCATTTCGCTGTGGATTTTTCACAAGTTCCTCTCGGTGGTCTAGCGAAAAAATTAACGCCATTTCAGTCAATTCTTCAGGTGAACAAAGGAGGGGGTGTACCTTACAATTTTCAAACAATCTCCATTTTTTCAACATTTTCCAAAGAAATGGTAAAAATTTTGCCAAGTTTTGACAACGAAAAGAGCAAAATGATTGTTTATCAAGACTCCATTACCAACAGCTCATGGGTGGTTGGAAGATTATGAACCACCACGAATTTTTGCAAAATAACATTAATTGTGGGTGCCAAAAAAACTGCAGTAACAACAGATGTATTTGCAACAAAAATGATATGTTATGTTCTTCGGGCTGTAAATGCAGTTTTGAAAAATTGGATACAACTACCGCAGCAAACATTTCGATCACATAGGATTCATCGAAGTCAAGGTATTTTGAAAAAAAAAAAATTTTGACACCGCCACCCCTTTCCTTTACCTTTATCCCCCACTTATCAAGTTTTCCAAATGTTCCAAACGATTAAGTGTACTCGCTGTATTTGAGCAATTTTGAGTAAAAACTACAAAAATGCTAATTTTTGTAAAATCATGGTGACGTATCAATCTCAAAAAAAGGACTTTTCGCGATCGTTTCAAAAATTTGACCTCATATTCATGTTCAGGGGGTTCTATTCATACGAAAACGACACTAATATCAATTGCTTTGATTTTTACCCCTAAGGAGGGGAAGGGGATGCCACTAGGGTCCGAACAAATGTTCAGCGAGCGCTGATTCCTGCGGAGGGTATGAAAATATACCGAACTAATAAACGTATTAGCCAAATTACGAAAATTTTTCATGAACCGTAGTTTTTTCATCAGTTCTACAATAGTTTGATATTTTGAAAAAATTGCAGGGCAACGCCACATTAAAATTCACCCCTCAGCTGTTGTGCCAACCGATTTTTAAAATCAGACGTTCCTCGGATTCGTAATGAATCAACCTATCAGTACATGCATAAATTTTTTGTCTCGAAGGTTGCATTTGACCTATACTACAACACTTACGTGAAAAATGGCCGAAATTGACAAACAGTGGTACTTAAAGCACCCTAGCAGACGATTGTGCCGTTGTCGAGCCCAAAATAAATACGTATCCAGACTGGAGAAACTGTCCTCTATCACATGCAAAAAAAAATTTTATCCCGACCGTGCTTTGTGAAATAGGGGTTTTTAGGACTTCACTCCCCATCGAGTCGCGGTAAAAATCCAAAATATCAGTTTTTCTCATCACTAGACCTATGCCTACGATAAGCAAAGTGATTTGTATTGTATCAGGTGATTTTAAATCGTGCAGGGTGAGGTATTTTGGTTCTGCTGGCTTCAACGAAAACTAAAACCAGTCCAAAATAAATAACCATCCTTATGTCAAACGATTTCGCCAGAATGGCAAATCAACTTCCCACAGTATGTCTCTCAAAAAACAGACGGTTTTCAGTTTCTTGAGCACATTCTATCGTTTGGACTGTAGACAACTTAGAAGTACCATTTAAAAATCTGAAAAGATCACAACGAATAGACTTTTTTATGCTTGTTTTAATCAGTCAATTTTTAAAATGAGATCTTGATACACCTGAGCCCTGGGAAGCACAAAGCTTCTCAAATTTGATCAAAATTCAAAAAAAAACTAGATGAAGTGAAGTGAAATATCGATTTCTTCTAATTCGAGGACGCTGCTGTTTTTTTGATCCGATCCTTCTAAAAACCCCACAATTAGCACTTTCAAATGATCAAAATTTTTGGACTCAACCCTTGTGTACCTCCCCCCTTCGAAACAATATTTCTTAAAAATGATTAAAACATCGTGTAACACATCGATTGCTAATAATTCGAAACCGCTGAGATCGAATATCAACTTACTTTCTTAAACCGACTTCCCTGAACCCGCATTTTTCAAATTCTTATTGGTTAATTGAAAGTCAGTTTAGAGCACGAGGGAGTCGGATCAAGAAAGTTATGAGTTGATATTTGATCTCAACGATGTCGAATTAGTAAGAATCAATATACGACATGCTGTTTTACAAATTTTAAAATTTTCTTTTTTCGTCATTCTAACGGTGGTTAGGGGAAGTCAATTTTCAAGCCCAGTGATCTGAAATTGGTAACAATGGATATGTAAATTCATTTCGCTAATTTTTTTCGAATTTTAACTATATTAAGGAGGTTTAAGGGAGAGTGTAGAGGAGAGGAGGGGGCGGGGGCTTCAGATAAAAAAACGATAACTAAACTCAACCGGTATGTCACTTCTCCTCGTTCATTTCTTGGAACTTGGGCCAAAATTGAGAAACCCTGTGCCCCCTATGAATGTTGAAATCCCATTTTGAAAATTAATTGGTTGAAATGTGCAAAGAAAGGTCTATTCATGGTAATTTTTCCAGATTTTAAAATGGTAACTTTCATCCTTTACACTCACCATCAAAAATTGATATTTCATCTCAGAAGTTCAATTTTGATCTGTCAAAATTTTGACCATCGACTTCGAATCTTCTCAGGACCACCTACAAAATCACGTAAACACATTCATCTAAAGCATAACCAGTCTCCTTACATGAGTTTTCGAAATTGAATTGTTTGACAAAAATCAAAATAGATAAAAATCTTTCATCGATCCCATCGGACTGTTCAAGATTCTGAACTAATCATCTTCAACACGCTTACAATAGGTATGCAGTTTCATAGTGTCATTCGTCCAACAATATCAAAAGGATGGTTTTCACATATCAGAAGGAAGCCAAGACTTTTGAAAAATAAGCATGGCGAGGAGGAAAAACCTAGAATCGGTAGTTATCGGGGGGGGGGCAAAGAGGTTAACCTAAAAGATGCCCTTAACGGTTGGTTATTTCCGTTTTATCGTCAAGTTAATTACTCTTCACAAAAATGCTGCTCATGTTAAATGTTTTAAAAGGTTGAATATAGCTATCATATTATCGTATTATCTTCTTCGTCGAAGGGAGAGCGAACGAAGGCCACTTGGAAAGTTCAATGGCTACACTTGTTATGATACAGGTCGTACCTCCGGACAAGACCACCATCTCAATTCAAATCAGATACGGACGAATCTGAAAGCGAACTGGAGTTGATGGTACAAGAAGAGGAAATCTGACTGTGGAAATCTGCCTAATTCGATAGTTAATCAAACCGCACTAATATGCAAAGATCCCTGATTTTGTTTGAGCAGAGATAGCCTCGGGTCTTGATGAACTTATTGGTCAATCGTTTGATGCAAATCATTAAAATTTCGTTACTCTTCGAGGATAACATTTTTACTATTTTTTTTCTATCCAATGCATGTCAAATATGCAGTATCGTCGTTAGTTCTCGTCACAGGATTTTTTTTTACTATTAAAATACACCAGTTAATTTTTCATCAGCCTTTTTTTTTAGCTTTCTGGAGGATAGAGTGCAAAATTACTTCACAAGGTAAGGCAGTTCGGTTAAACCTAAAAGTATGTAGTCCACATTGGGGTCACATCGCATAAGATGAAAGGCGATTTGGGCAGAATTGCAATTTTCGGACAGGCCGCAAAAAAGAAAAGGTGATTTTTTTGTTTTATAAAAGCTCCCACCGGTGTCATATGGCTTATTACATTATTCGGTAATGTTAGAAGTTGCGATGTCTTTCGTTGGCAATTTGAATGAAAAAAGTTTCTCGATTTTGTCGCATGAGTTGTTATTGTTGTTGTTGGTGTTGGTGTTGTACGAGTTATACCTATTTATACATGGTAGACGGTTTGAAGGGGAGGAATTTTGTCGGCAGGGAAAAATATTTCTCGACATTGGTTTCGAAATTAGTTTTCGAGTCGATTAATGTTTTCGTCGTTCCACTATACCTTTTCGTCGTGTGGTTGATTTGTGTAGAGTGAAAAAATTTACTTTAATCAGATCGAATATTTCAATTGAATTTCTTTGTTAAGAACAGAAGATAGGAGGAAATATAGAATTTATTTTGTTTGAATATAAAAAATAATTCTCTCGAGGTGTAAATAGTAATATTTTAACCAATTATTTGAGACCTTTTACTAAAACACTGCCACTGGCAACTTTTATCATCAAAATCAACCATCACTTCAGATAAATCACACTTCAGATTGATAAACAATTTTTCAATGTTGAAGTAAGGTCCGGTTTATAAACCCTTATCATATTATACATTCAGTAAACAAAAATACGTGACCACCACAAAACCTTATCATGGTCTTTAAATTCTCCACAAAGATATTTCAAATTCCTACCCACAAGTTCTTCTTGATTTTAGTTACAAAACACATTGAGATCGAAACACACACACACGAAATACTCATGTAGCATTCTTCAATACATTTTCGCAGTCTATGCTCGGATGGATCGATTTTTGAAAATTTTTGAATATTAACAAAGGGTAGTGCTCAATAGTTGTGAAATGTGAGAAAAATTTTAACTCAAAGTTAAAATTTACCCTTCCCGGCCAAAGCTCGAAGCTTAAAAAATACTAAAATTTGTAAAAAATTGTAAAACAAATTTTTTTGAAAAATTTCATCAAAAAAAGTTTTATATTGTTATTTATACCCAAAATAATTAACATAGATAATTTTTCATCTGTACTCTCTTCACACTTTTTTAAATATTTTTAAAATAATTCGAAAAAAATCAAGTTTGAAAAAATTTTTATTTAAATAGATGTTTGAATTAAGATCGATGTAAATTAAATTGATTTTTATCTTTAAAAGAAAATTATTCATTTAGTATGAAAGGATTAATAAAATTTTTATATTTAGATAAATTAAATTCAGAATTTAATTATTATATATAATTAGTAAAGCCCACTTGATGCATTAAAGTCATCAGAGGCTTTTTTTTCACTTCTACTGATTTTTTTTTTGAAGAATAAGAATTCAAGGGAAATTACGCATTTCTTACAAAATGGAGATATTCAAGGATTACTAGAAAAAGTGAAAGTAGAGGAAAATCGTTGGAAATGGTTTAGATGAGTTATAACGAATGTACTAGACTTATTTCAATAGAAATTTTTTCAAAATTTAATTTTTCTTAAATTATTTCAAGATACATATTTCAAAAAGTGTGAAAAATAACGTTTTTCTGGTCCACCTCAAAAAGAGGGTGGGGATAAAAAATTATCTTTGTTGATTATTTTGGGTATAAATAACAATATTAAACTCATTTTTGATGAAATTTTGCAAAAACAAAAACTGTTTACTACTATTGGTATTTCTTTTAGCTTTGAACATAGGCTGGGAAGGGTGAATTTTAATTTTGAGGGCTGAAATTTTCACCACATCAGTTTGCGACCATTTCACAACTATCAAACACTACCCGTTCTCACTTTTGCAAAATTTGCAAAAATCAATCCACTATTCTCTACACTTCCATGTGGTAATCAATTATCCCGAAACTATATACGCTGCGTTATATTTTTTTTATACGCGAGTAAAAATTGTAAGTGCACAGTCCAGCGAGCGTTATAAAAAATAATACGAATGAACTCTCCGGGGATCAATAGTTTTTGAGGAGTGAAACATGTACAACTACAAATGGAAAGAGATAGGTAAAAATGATATGTACAGTGAAAGTTCTCACATTGGGTCGCTTCGTGTCAGTTCTCTCACTCGTCTCATTCCAATTGGCGAATTCTACGTAAAAAAAAACCTTTATGAAATGAAAACACCGATCGACAGCACGTCGAAGAAATGAAAATAAACTTGAATTTATTCGATTTCAGTAAACCGTGCCCAGCGTCTAAGTATATATCGCCATATTGAAGCGAATTTTGATATTCTATAATTTTTAATTTTCATCTTCTATTGTAACTTTTTAAATTAAAGAAAACAGTTCTATTCAAAAGCATCTTTCAGTTCATTTCCCTTATATCTTGCTTTCTTTTTTTCCCCACGTCAATCGAATCGAAATACATCGATGATACAATTTTCGAAGTTATACAGATACTCGTCGTATCGAAGCGTAAACGAAAGTTACACCAGTGCTAATTCGACAATAGAAATGTACTCGTAGAAAGAGATGTTCCTTTTTTGCCGACCTAGGGTATGTTGGAAACCATTTTAAAAAGTTTTCTTCGATGAGACTATTTCGACATGACCGTTAATGAAGTCATTTGCAGTTAAACTACTATGCAAGAAATATGTTAATAATATTGAGCAAGAAAATTTGCTGCATGTATCCATGCTATAATATACAGTATGTTTCAGAATAAGTGACCGGAGAGGTTTATTTTTTACTAGTTCGATTTAGCGGAATAGTCTAAATTGAGTTGTGTTTAATGGTAGACGCACTCAAATGCAGTGAAAAAATTTGTAGCACGTACAGGGTGCCCCAAAAAAGCACAAAACGAATTTTTCACAAAAAAAATCTAATGAAAAGGGTTTGTTCTGACTTGATATTGAAATGGTTTTTTGAATATTTCAATTTTAAAACCGGTTCACTAAACAACAGTCACTGTCTAAAACACACTGTCTGAATTGATTAATTTCATTATTTTTCACGAAATAAGTACAAATAAAGTTATATCTTCCAAATGCTGCGAATTTCGCGTCGCGATACTTTTGGAGTCAGGTTTTCCTTATGCATCTTATCGATATTTTAGAATGGTACAGTTTTAGGTCCCTGCATTTCCTCCCAAGAAAATAAATCGCCATGGCTTGAATATAAATTTGAAAAAATCATAAGTATACTATTAAATAGATGGAACACCTTTAATCTCGTCGTCATCTTCGCGCAAATATCGACAGTGAAAAAATATTTCCATGGAAATGTATTACGATTACCCATATTTATCGTTAAATTTGGAAAGAATCGAAAAAAATTCCTTTCACGGGGCTGTATTAGGGGTCCATTTGGACAGGAATCGCTGAGACCCCCGAAAGGCATACCCTGCATATCTCCTCGACTTGTGAAGTTTCAAGACGCTAGCTTAATTAGGGCAACTTGTATAGGTGAGCAATTAATCGAAAACGTTGAAAAAGTGGTTTTTTTGGACTTGTAATGGGATAGGTTGTGGATGGAGAGTCGAGACCCCCGAAAGGCACACCCTGGGCACTACTGTCAACGATATACAAAGTCTCAACCCTCTAAGTGAATTAGTACGACCAGTACAGACGAGCAATTGTCGAAATATTTGTAAAAAGATCCAAATGGACCGATTTCTTGGGCTGTAATCAACGTGGACAGTTCATTTTTGGATATATTACAGCTCTTTCAATTTCCAATCGAAGGGCAGTGAAACTTATCAACTTTTCGGGTTTTCACCTCTACTTGGCCCCAGAAGTCGAACTTTTCATCAGTTTTGATTCAACTGGATTTTTTTAGCTAAAAACGTTCAATTGAAAGTTTAAATTATCAGTTTTGAGGCGAAAAACTCATCCGATGAAAAAACTAACCCGAAATTCGTGTTTAGCGTGCAAATTTATTTCAATCTAGAAACCCAGATCGATGTTTTTGAATAATTTTAAAAAATTGAATTTTTATCTCAATGTTCTATTTGTTGGGGGGCTCTGAGCAGGAAGAATGGACAGAATGAAAAAACAAGCGCGGATCCGTGTCCAGTGGGCCATACTACCTCGATATACACATCTCGCACAATAATTTAACTCAAATTTGAAAATTTTAATTTTTGGGCTTTTTCCCATGGTTATTGGAATGATTTTGAGCCAAAATTGAGAAATTTGAAATTTGAGGAAAACAGTTGTGCAAGGTGTCTAAATCGGCGTAATTTTACACGCTGAAAACGAATCCGAGCTTAGACATTCGGTTCGACCATTTTTATTCTCAAAAAATACATAAAACTACACATTTCCTTCAATTTTTTGAAAATACTAGTACCTAGATTGGGAATTTTAGGTTAATTTTTTCATCGGATGAGTTTTTTACCTCAACACTGATGATATAAATTTTCAATTGAGCGTTTCGAGCCAAAAAAATTTAGTTTGGTCAAAACTGATGAAAGATTCGACTTCAACCACCCAAATTAGGGTACAAACGACATGGTCCCGAATTTTTAATTTTGGAGACAATTTTTGTTAGTTTGTGATAGGTACCTACTTTTGAGCATAGCTAGAACCGGTTTGAATAGAGTAAATTGAAAAAAAAATTTACCACATAATTTGCATATCCTTGGATATAAATTGAATCGAAGAATTTGAAATTTGCTCAACTTTTATTGAAATGGCAAAGTTTTGATTTCTTTTTAAAAAAATTTTCGATTTTGGTCATGTTTTTAGTGAATTTTGCGAAAGAACAATTACATTACTTTGAAGTATACTTTTTTCTGACTATATTACGCAATTTACTTTTATTCGAATACAAAACCAAAAATTACGAAAAAATCTTCACGAGAACAAAAATGACAAATGATTTAAATTTCGAGTCTAAAATATCGATTTTCTTCAATTTTCAAATTTCTCAACTGGCCATAAGACCCTTTTATGGGTCTTTTTCAAAAACATTTTCAGAAAGTACAAACTTTGAGTTTTCTAAAAATGTATAATAGGCTTAGGTTTGAACTTCTCATGATAGAATAATTGCGAGTTGAAAAAAAAGTTGATTTTGACATTTCGCTTCAGGTGTACTGAGACTTATGAGCAAAAGTGTATATGCTGAATATGATGCCAGAATTAAAAACAGTAAATTACTTATTGAATTACAAGAGATTTTGACGATCTCTCGTGTCACTGTACGTAGGTAGACTAAGTAAGCAACATCGTACTCGTACTATCTACCTTGCGAACGACATTCGATATGAATCCTCATTTGCAAAAAATAACGAGTATCTCTGTCGAATGAAAAACTAAAACGTACCAAACATAAAATCGTGATATCAGACACCAATGGTAACGAAATAACCTAAATACGTAAGAATCTCAAGACTTATACTGCGATAACTGATTAAAGTGTAATATTTCATTATGAATAAATGTAATAAATGAGCACACATTACGTACAAACGAATAATATAAATCAGATTATAAGTTCTCGTATTCATCGTTCAGATTTTAAATTTCGACAACGCAATTACCACTAGATTAGCTTTTTTAAAATTGCTGAAGAAAAGCAATGCCTTGTCCATTGAGCTTACCAACGACAATTCTCAGGTACACTTCTAATATCAGAATACGTATGCTAAGCAGTATTTTCAAAACGTGAAGGTACAAATTGTACAATACTTAGCCAACACTTCTGATTAATTTACCAAATTCATTAATTAATCAACGAAATAATATAAAGTTCATTAGCAGGGTAATGATGACTGTTTATGAATTGATTATAATATGACTTTCATGCAAAATCCTCGCTGAAACATTTTTTTCATTAAAATTTTTGAGCTGACCAAAAAACTAACAAATACATTAAAATAATGGTACAAAGCCAAAAAAAGGAAGATTAAAAGACAAAATCAATACCAAGACATTTTGTGAATAGACGTTCGATTTTTTTCTTTAACAGTTATCAGTTGCCGTGAGGCTTACCATTGGGCGTCCTTAAATTCACTCCATTGTCGCACCACATGTTGCCGATTTTCGAATTCGATAATCATGCATCTTCGATCTTTTTTTATTTTTAATTTTAATATATCAAATTGATTCTCATAGGAATAAATCTATTGGTATTGAAGTAAATTTATTGTTAAACTTACATGTATTTACCTAATTGCACCGATCAAGTAATCAGTAATCATCAAACTAATAAATGAAACTGCATTATTTGTATTTAAGGAGGCTAAGAAAGGATTACAGTCTTTACACTCTTTACACGATCAAATAATTTGTACAAATCATCAATCATTCAAGACAATTTAACGAATACTCTTGGGTGATTGGTGATTTGCACTAATTATTTGATTCTATGAACTCACCTTTAGCAAACATGATTGTTTTAACAACATTTAATAACTAAAGCCAACTGACAAATATGTACTGTCAAACCTAGGAATGTTTTTCCCCACAGGATGATCTTCCTATAACATGAGATATTCATATTCGATCGTTTAGGTACAGTCTTGATGAAGAGGTAATAATAAGGGCTCTGAAAATATTTATTAAATAATTATTAGGGGCTCCAGGGTTGAATTTGAAAGAATCAAGAATGTAAAAAGAAAAAATCTACTCATATGGCAACGTTGGATGAGGTATCAAATGGTGCGACAATGGAGTGAACTTAAGGATACCCTTTACGATTTTCCTATCAACATAGCAGTGCCACTACTAACAGAAAAATGAAAAGTGAAACCCAGCAACCAAAGCGATCTACCATATGACACCGTAATTACACCGAATTACCCCCGAGCTGAACGACTATCGCTCCTCATACACTTCGTACGCCTTGTCTACATGCAATCCAAACAGGCGCCAAAAAGGCCGCGCAAATATCCCCAAAGAACCCAGGCAGTAGTCCACAGGAGTGTGAGAGAGCGCATACTGTACGAATACCCAAATCTCTCACTACATCGCCACACATGAAACCACCTCTCCCTTCTGAGTGGCTCATATTCCTCGATTTAGGTTTCTTAGCTTAATGGTTATGGCCTCAGAGTTCCTTTCTAGCTCATCAGTAAAAAGAGACTCCCTCTGGAAACACTTCACACACTGTCTCCTCCATGAGACAACAGTCATACAGCACATGCCAGTTGTCCTGCATTCCGACACCATATAAACACAATCCCGAAGCAGCCTTACGTATATGATACAGAAAAGACAGAAATTCTCCGGGTCCAGCAAGTAGCTGGGAGGAATGGTAACCCAGTTCAACATCGTCATTGCTGCCGAAGCGCTCCACCACCGTAGGAAACACCTTCCTAATAACTTCCCAGGTCTCCTGCCATGACGTTTCCCATATTCCTAGGGTGTGTTCTCTGAGTACAACTTTTGCTCTGACCCTAGAGCATCTATTATCTTGATCTTCAAACAAGTAACCATCTTTCGGCACTTTTCGAGCCAAGGGGTATCCTTACAGGACCTGAGCTAGCCTAGCGTTGTCCAGTACAACCCTCTCAAGTACCTGGAGGTAGGCGGGGAGGGGGGATTTAGAAATTAGTTCCCAAGTATTCCTACTCTGCTATTTCTCTCTTTTACCGGTAACCAGGCCGTCCAAAATGGAAGGAGAAGCCGTACCAGCAATGAAGGCCAGGTCGCCAACAAAAACCTGTTGGTGTATGTTTTCATTCACTTTAGTACTTATCACTTTGTTATAGTTTAGGTTTGAATTATGGGAGTACAATAAACACATTAAGGTAAATTATTTGTCAAATTCTTGAATAATAATACTTTCATTCCATTCAAATGAGAATTAATTCAATTATAAGTGGTGAATCATTAGCCAATCAGCTCTCCAACTTTTGACAACACGAGTTGTCGATCCTGTTTCTATCCATACCTATGGTCTGAATTGTGCACTTCAAAATCACTTTCAGCCCCTACCATTGGTCATAAAAAGGCACATCGCGAATTCGATCCACATGATTCCAATATTTCACGAAAATCAAATTGAAAAAGCAACTTGTTTATTTCTTCCAATTTCGAATTGATACATCGAATAATCGTATACACGGACACAATCACATCAAATGCACGAAAGGCATAAAAGGTCTCAAAAAAAAAATCATTCAGATTGATAACTTGACCGACTAAGCAACCCGGAAATCAAATATGAATATCCAACAGAAATAACGAATGAGTTTTATGATGAAAATGCCCATCTCATATGGATCACTAAATGTACAAGCATGAATAAAATATCTAATCATGTAGGTAGTACATTTCGCTGCGATGTACAGCATTACACATACCCTACCCAACAGGTGAAGAAAAATCTCCAACAAATATTACTAGCGTCAACCTACGTAGGAAGTGTATATCTTTTATATGAAATTCCATCACAACTGCCCATACTCACCTTCTCATCCTCAACAATTTACTGCGCGAAGAAACGAAAACAGAACGAAAAAAAAAAAAAAATACTAAACGAACAAGAAGAAGGAGAAAATCTGACGTATCTAAAAGCACAGAAAAAAGCTGATACAGATAGCGAACGATGCCAGACGGTAAAAACACGGCTGTAAAGCCTTATGCATATTCCAACGTAGGTAATGAAAAATTTATGAAGGTTTTTCATCGAGGCCAGTCGAGGTACAGTTTACATCAACGAAGGGGTAAAAAGGGCAGGGTAACACGACTGTAGGTACTACGTTTACTGTATACACATACGAAGCATTATATTACGTAGGTATTTTACGCAGTCGAAATTTCAACTCCGGCGAATAAATCGGCTCGTTACGATTTTTATGCGTTTAGAAAATAGTAAACCTACGATGATATTTCACGTGTCGACACATTACGCGCATATTATACAGTGTGTACCTATCTACCTACCCTACACATAGCATTTATAGAAAACGATGATAAAGACCGTACATACGAAAAGGCCCAACCCGGCGGCGCCGGTACCGTTGGTTGCGGCGAATCGTGCCTTTACATTATACGCACATATATATTCGCAAGTACACTCGATAAAAATATGCTGCATATTCACACAGCGCACAGTAGTCCTGTAGACCCCTCAAAACGTGTGAAATGGCGAAAAAAAAAAATCTTCACTGATCAATTTTACAACACTATCTAATTATTACTATACAAATGCCAAATGTCCATGAACCAATAACCGAATCATACACGTTTGAACGTGTGTCAAAGTTAGGCACACGCAGTGTGTTATTTTTTTTCCACTAGAACGTTTATTACAAGTGTATATAGTTCACAGTAAAATTAGCAATTTTTAAATATGAATAGTGAAAAACAATCCCCAAAATTAGTACTTTTTAATGGTATATTTGATTTTTGGGCTGTTACAAGCCGTAATTTTATAACAATGGATTGAAAATACTCGCATTCTGGAGATCTTAGCAATACAAGTTAGACCGAAAGTATATGAAGCATACCTGAACACTCAAAATTTTATACGGAGAGTAATAGTCCTGAGTGCCCTGAACACGATTTTAATATTACTTTTTGCATTTACTTGCATTTTCGTGATTTATAAGCGAAAAACTGGCTAACATCTTAATGATTATACCTGTCTTTAGTTGTTTCTTTCATCAATTACTTCAGTGATCAACTAGTATGAAAAAAACTGTGATAAAGATAAAAATCTCAATTATTCTATTCTCTGACCTCATTTTTTTGACCCAAGGTGGCAATTTTTGCGTTTTTTTTTTTTTTTTTTTTTTTTTTATTATTATTATTATTT
>FIZR01012361.1:0-52577 GCA_900060175.1 Ferrisia virgata
CCAAACCAATGCAGCCGTTATTATGCTCTTATCAAAAAGAAGATAGCGAGAACAAATCGAGATGAATATACAGAAACTGTAATTATTACATCGATCACGACTGACTTTTTAATCATTTTTTAGGACAAAATTAGTAAAATAAATACAACGCAATTAATCCCCATATTAATTAACATTTGAAAGATACACGGATCATTGAAGCTGATGATATTGCCACCTTATCGATATAACGCAGGGTAACATGCACTTTCGATTCACAGAAACGGTTTGTTAAAACAAAAGAACTTCTTCAGGTTCATGGTGCAACGGATGGTATTAAGTCATATGTATTGATAAAAAAAAAACAAAAAAAACATGCAATCAAACGTTTTAAAATATTCAAAATATCTCATTCTCGTTTCGTAAATTGAAATCCGAAGAGGCGAAGCTTTTTGTATCATTTCAAATTCACTCATACCGTAAAAACTTTCAAGTTTAATCTCATTATTGTAGCATTTCTTCAGAAAAACTCCAGCACTCTCAACGAATGGGGGGAAGGAGGCATGGATGGAATTAGGAAGGTCGCTCGTCATTGACTCAGGGGAAAGGCGACAATGGTCTGATTTTCTATGTCATATTGACAGAGGATAATCAACAAAATCCGTTTTGGGACCCCGGGAAGACCATTGAGACAATTTTTAGCCACATCAGATATTTATTTATTTATTTTTCGCCCAACATTAAAATCATTTACTCTTCTCGATACTGACCAAAATCGATCCAATTCTATCAATCAGCTCAGTTTGGTGATCGAAATTCAAAAAAATTGAAGAAATGAATCGACACATCGATCTTTACTAATTTTAGGTTGCCGAACAAAAATCAAGTTGACACAAATGTGGGGGACCCCCCCCCCCCCCAGGCACATCTAAGATCTATACCAGATCTACATACCGAATTTCAACTTCCCAGTTCAATTTGGAGGGGATTTATGCGATAAACAAATTAAAAAAAACTGCCTTTATACCCCCACGTTTTTGGAGTGTGAGGAGGTGCAATAAGGCTGAAGAGACTAAACCACCTAAAAGTACATGTATGGTCCCTGCTAAATCTACGTACTAAATTTCAGTTTCCTGGCTTCATTTGGAGGGGAGATAGGGCAGGAACATCCCTTTTTCAAGGTTAAAAAAAAGGAAAAATATCTCACATCTACCCTTATAATTGACCTAGGAGGCTGATTTTTGGATATGTTATTACTACTTTCAATTTTCTATCGATTGGCTCAAAAAGGAACAATTTTTGCGATTTCAGCCCCTCAACATCTTGGGCACAATTGAATTTTGACCCGAAGTCAACTCCACTCCAGGATATTAAATCAGCTGCCAATCTAAGCCTATTTCCAAAATTTTATCGGTTTTGGTCTGTCAAATGATTTTTAGTTTCGGAGGGAAAAAATTAATATCTGACATGGCCAAAAATGGTCTTAATGACCTACTAGGATCCCAAAACGGATATTGTTGTTAATCAGCCCAACTACAGCCCAAATTTTCAGCATCAACTTCTTAGTAACTAGTGTTTCGTTTGAAGAATCCAACCAGGAATAATTCCCGCCAAACGTTGATTTTTGTACAAGTTTATTCTTGTAGATAGTAATTTTTTTCGATTTTTTATGGTACGATGATTTATGTACCATTTACCGAGTGAATTTACCAAAGCGTGTGGCATTTTATCGAAAGCGACCGCCAAGTGTCTAAACTGTGTGACACGACGTGACCAACAAATGACCCATAAATGACCGGTGACATTCCGCTGTACGCTAAAAGGACACCTACGGAGAGTTTTTTTTCCCCTCTGTTGAGCCCGTGTAATCCGTCTTTATATATTCGGATGTTTAGTGAGATTACCGCAAGTTGATGGAATTGTGTCAAAATGAATATACCTAACGCTTCGGATATACGACACGAGTATTTCTCCGGGCGGAAATTATTTCGTATTTAATATGTTACGTTTTTGAGAAACGTGCTATGACGAAATGGCTTCGAACAAGCCGAGCCAGAGGTAAGATATACGTAGATACACCTATAGTCTTGTTGTGTGCGAAATTAAACGTTAATCGAGTAAGGCATATAGAAGGATACATACATACGTACCTGTGCTCGTTTGCAGGTGCTTTGTGTTGGTTGCCACTTTTATGTGCCATTGCCTACCACTTTATATTTAGGCTGCAGCTATATTCGTATGTACGTTTACGTATACGATGAATAACTTTCATACTTATACGTATAATAAGACTTACTCTTTTCGAGTCAGGATATAGAATGGTTTGAACGATATACTCGAACGGTGTTGGATAAAAGCGCGAGCGTTTGCTGGATGGATATGGCCGGGTAAGGGTGTATAGGAAGGGTTGAAGTTATACGTAGAGAGAAATTTAAAAACCAAATGTCTTTATACGCCATTTAATACGGAAACGTATTGCGTTGCGTATCGATGGAAAAAAGAACCGATAGCAATGAAGAGAGGGGGTGTATAGAGAGAGGTTCTTTGGCATCGAACACCATTAGACAATACAAACATTAGCTAGGGGAGGAGGTTCTTTTTTTTCTTTCCTCTTCTTCTATACGCTGCGTTTTGTTCCAAAATGTATATTAATTTTTCTTTTTTTTTTTTTTTTCGCGATCGAGTTTCGTCGTCGAGTCGTAAAGACGCGAATAAATAGCAGCTCGAAAGTGGAAAAAAGTAAATGGTTTCGGCGATTTTTATGTTTTTTAATATCGAATAAATATGTACATTAGAGTTATAGTCTATGTTAAAAATAAATACCGATTAAAATAACCCAGCAGGGGCGAAGAGGTGTCCTCGATTGTCGAGTACGTTGAGCTCAGCTCCGAACCATTTTTTATGGTGGTATTTTTTGGAAAAACGTTATCCAAATCAATGATTTATCGATTCCAAAGAGATCGGAATTTTTGCGATTTTTACCGTCGAGCTGTTCTGGTTGTAGCGAATGAATAAGTAGCCGCTCGTTTTCGATACCAGAACACGTATACGTTGAAGACTGCCACGCAGAGTATGCCCACTGTAATGTAGATCCATACTGATGATCTGCTCATGGTTTGTTCAGCTGTAAGAAAATACAAACGAGTAGAGAGTGAATGATAATTTGATGTAGCAGAATCATCAGGCATCTCAATTCGTCACTTTTTCAACTCTTTTTAATTTCAATTTCTTTTTAGTCTAATTTTCTATGTCAATGAAAACCAGCTTAATACAGAGTATCGACTTTTGTTGGGTAAGGGGAAGAGGAAATATCAATAAAATTCGTTTTGGGATCATAGAATATCATCGAGACCATTTTTGGTATGTTGAATATATTTACAATCCCCCCCCCCACCTCCTTTTTGCCCGAACAACCCCGGGCTCAAATTTTCGTCCAACGCAAGTTGTAACATAGAAGTAAGGTCACTGAGGCATTCGAAGTAATCCGTAGACAGTCAAGCTTGAAGGGTGAAAACGCTGGGAAGCGTTACAAACCAAGCATCAATTCTTGAGATCATTCTATTTTGGGTGTACAATAATACCAAAAAGCTGATATTGGCCAAAATCTTTCAAGTTCAACCAGTAGGCTTCGATTGGAGGCGCATTAGATATAATAATTAAGTGGCAATAACCTTGAGTCAAAATCTAGTCATGTTCAATTTACGGGAGAAGGGGTGCTTAAAGTGAAAATGACAAAATTTATTGATTTTTGAATCAATTGGTAGAGAATATAAAGTCGTGTAACGTGTCCAAAATTCAGCGAACCAACTCGATTAAGAGGGAGAAAGTATGAGGTCCTTTCCTCCCTTTTTTTTTTGACCATGATGAGAGTCAAATTCGCGTATATTCCCCTTCAAATCCAGATGAAAATGATGAAAATTATCCAATAAACTATTTTTTCAGTACTGTGCAAGGGACGCGATGAGGCTGAGAAGACGAAACCCCCGAAAAATGACACCCTTTAAGATTCCTACCATACATACCGAATTTCAATTTCGTATTTTTTTTTTTTTTTTTTTTTTTTTTTGAAAGGGAGATACGCGATCAACGACCTTTTTTCAACCGCAAATGAGATAAGAAACCTCCAAATTTCTCCTAATTACTCTATAAAGCTAATTTTTGGATAAGTTGCGTAACTTTTGAATCTCTGTCGATTGGTTGAGCGATGAATAATCTGTGTGATTTTTTTCTCCAATCTTTACCAGCTTCACAAGTTTCAGACATCTGACTCGATTGTATTTCCACTTAAGGTCGTATCCACTTATATATCTTGTACAAATCAAAGCGTGTAGACTGAATTTGAATAATTTCGATCCGTATCAAGCTGAGGAAATAATATTCGTTATCTGAAGGAAGGAACAAGAGAAATCTCAACATGTTAGATATTTTGAGAAACGATTTCATCGACTTCTTTTGGCTGTAAAACAAACATGGTTCATATCTACTTCGTTTCCTCCACCCCCCCTCTCTCTCACACACTCACTCCATCCCTCCCGCTCTTTCTCTTCGCACTCTTAATGCACCGTAACAGTCTAGTTTTCTTGAGCTGTGTCAGGGAGAAAATTATGCTAAAAAAATCTTATGCTTTTCGTATTGAGTTGAAATGCTCAGTAATCAATATACTCTTCAGATCACTTTTTGGTGACCATTTTTTGGTAAGGAATGACCTCTGAATGATGTACTTTTGAAACAAAAACCATCGTAATGCGTTGCTTTTTGAGCCGAATTTTCCTCAAGTGAAGGAAATAAGGGAATTTTCCATTCATAGAATAATAAAAAGATGAGCAGGGTTAATAGTGGTAGGGGTACAGGTAGATATTTAAATGAATACTTGAATCCTCGAAAAGGCACATTTAGGGCAACTATTGAATGTAAATACCAAATTTCAACCACTTAGCTAAATAAGGAGGTGAGTTATGCGTGGCATAAACTCGAAAAATAAGAAAAATCGATTAAAAAACCCTTTTTTGAAACTTTGAGAGGGTACAAGGGGGCTGAAAAGTCGAATCTCCAAAGAGCACGTAGTGGCTTCTGACATAAGCATAACTATGTGGTAAACGAATGTTCTCTCTGGATTTGATGCGGTGCCAAAAGTATCTGATGTTTCTCTCAGTCCAATCTTCGCGAACACCCTGTTTGGTCTGGTACCCGCGTGAACAATTAGGCAAGGCTGGACTGGATTGCCATGTTGACAAGTTTTTCTCCCATATCTCATTGATATGGACTGTTCGTACTTTAGATGGGAGACAGAAGTCATGTAAAATTATTCGAAAAGCTAATTGAAGTATTGGATCATTTGGTTTTGGAACTTTATTCTCGAATTGCAAAAACAGCTTCACACAATAAACGGAGACTGATGTTAGATCGGTGCATCGTGGACAAGCCCTCAAGTTCTGATTCAAGTTGCTTGAGATACGGAGTTACTCTCGTATACGAACCAAAACGGTAGGGAAACGTCTCCAATTTCGGCAGCCTAATTGGAGGCGTTATGATAATTACTCAGAGTCCACAGTAAATCACTGTTGTAAAGCTATGGCGGTACTAAGCCTGCATACCAAGTTTCAAATTCTCAGCTTAATTTGCAACGATAATGGGAGAGGAAAAACCTGTTTTCAAGGTCAAAAATGGGGAAAATCATATCTTCCTTTCTAATTGACCTAGGGAGCTGATTTTTGGATATGTATTACATCTTGCACCCCCTCTCCCAAAATTTGGCTATATCTGAACATTGACCCGAGCCCCCCCCCCCCCCAAATTTGGCTATATCTGAACATTGCCCCGGGCCCCCCCCCCCCCCAGAATATCAAATTCGCTGCCATTTCAAGGCTACAACCCAAATATGACTGATTTTGGTCGGTATTGAGGTGAGCAAATGGTTTTGTTTCATGAAAAAAAATAATAATAAAAAGCGGTAAATATTTTGTTGATATCCCTCCACCCTCACCCTACTCATCCACCATTGGTCGACAGTCTGTAGTAGCCTGATTTTGATTGATATCACTAAACAGAAAATCAGGCTAGAAACTGAATTGAGCTGCCTAAATCATAGGGTACGACTAATGACATGAAGTTTAAAATAGAAATAAAAACTATCTAGTTTGAAAAAATTTTTAATTTAGAATTTCTATGAACAGATGTACTTGTCGACGGAGGTCGAATAATTGGAAGATTTGCATTAACCAGCATGACGAAATCGTGAAATATGAGCGATAATGAGACTGAGTACGATGATCAGTATCGCGATCTTGTTATTTGGTTTAATTTTAGTGGTGATGCTTTCAGCTGCGAAAGAAACCGTAGTAATTAGGTAGACTATTCGAATTTCAAACCTATTCGCTCTATTGATCTAGAGCATTTTTAGGAGAATGAATGTTGGTAAAGCGGAAATAAAGGATTCAGTTGATAAGTCGGCAACTGATTTAATATATGACAAAAGCTGCTTTGATGATCGATGGTTAGTGCATCGAATGGTGAATGGACTAGCCAAGCTGATCACGATGCTTTTTCAGCTTGATTTTCGAAAAAAAGCAATGCAGGTAGGAAAGGTTTAACGGGATTAAAAAATCCTAACCCCCAAAAGGCACATCAAAGGTTTGTACACATAGGATATTCCTAATTTCAACTTCCCAGCCCAATTTGAAGGGGAGTTATGACCACATATTTGGGCTGTGAAGGGGTAAAATGGGGCTAAAAAGTCGAGACCCCCTAAAAAGCACATCAAGGCCCTCAAGTAAATGTACGTACCTTATTTCAGGTTTCTAACTCAATTTGGTGAAGAGATGGAGGTGGAACAGACGTTTTTCAAGGTCAAAAGGGGGAAAACCCCCATATCTCCCCTCCTAATTAAATCAGGAGGTTGATTTTTGGATAAGTTATACAACTTTTGATTTCCTATCAATTGGCGTAACAAGGGGCGATTTTTGCGTTTTTGAACTCTCAGCACCCCCTCCTCCTAATTGGAACATACCTGAATTTTGAGCCAAGCTCTTCCATACTCATATATATCTAATCCACCGCCAAACTGAGCAGATTGACCGAATTGGAGCGAGTTTCGTCGGTATCGAGCGGGGTAAATGATTTTAATGTTCGGGGAAGTAAAAAATATCTGACTGGCATAGCTAAAAATTGTCTTATTGGTCTTCTAGGACCCAAAAACGGATTTTATTAATACCCCCCCCCCTTCATCCGCTGTTCGTTGGTGGACAGTAATAGTCTGGTTTTCATTGACAATAAGTATGACTTAGAAAATCAGGCTAATTAACGGTATGCATTTTAGGTCTATTTTCTTTCTGTTGGATGAAATGATTGAAACGTAATAGCATTTTTATGATTATGTAGTGGTGAATTAGTGTGTGTATTTAATGTAAACTAATATCGTCTTACTGTGAATTTGCACTTCCTGTTTGTAAGCTTCATTTTGTGGGGCGGTACTGTTTGAAATAACGTCTACCTCTTGTTTAGCATTACCCGATTTCTTCATATCAGTAAGACCTGTAAAATAAAAAGTGATCTTTTAAGATTTACAGTTCGGTTATTAAGGAAATGTGAATTTCCATTTATTGACTTGCCCATAAAACACGTGAAATAGAAATCAAAAATGTGTAAAGTAAGAAAATTGCAAACAAAATTGCGAATGTTCTTTGATTAGTAGTCCGTTCCAATCGAGAAGGGACTAAATATGCTCAATTTTACAATTCAAATTTCTATTTTCAAAATGAATTTTTTCGCTCAATTCTATTGAAATCCTGCGATCAAAATCAGGTAATAATAAAAATTACCAATCACAAAAATAACAATAGGAATGTGCATTACTTCAGGGGCGTTTTGGCTGAACAAAGAACAAAATTACTTATCACAATTGGGAGATTTTAGCTGCAAAAATGAGCATATTTAGTCCTTTCTCGATTAGAACGGACTATAGATTTTTAATCGATTGTACGCTGAGTCGTAATGAAAGCATATTTTCGATTTTCATTTTCTTACCCTTGGATTCACTATTCGGTGCGTTTCGCGTTTTATTTTCCATGTTCAAAGGTGCTTGTGATATTGCTTTACTGGTCGTAGTTGAAACTGTAGTCGTATTTGCCTAAAAAGTGAAAATAAAAAAGTTATCGTTGTATGGGATCTTAATAATAATTCTGCTTAAAAATGGGGAATTATATTTATGAGGATCAAAACCAATTGCTTTGTATAATTTATTCTTAATTTGGTGATTTGATATGATTTGATAATTGAATCGTATTAGTCTACCTGGGCTTTTCAGAGAGTAACCCAGAAGTTCCCAAATTTAAAAATTTTGTTTCGGTTATAACCAATGTATTTTAAAATAGAAGAATCTAATATTGCAATAAATGCTGGAAGCGCCCACCACCAATCACTTGGTACGCGTTCAGTCGCTTGAACAAATTGGTGAAGACATTGTCCATCATTTGCAGTGTTTCTTTCTTCGATTTGTGGGATGATTTCTTATCACGAATCCTTCAACGTTGTTGGTTTATTTTGATAAACTTTGTCCTTGAGATACCTGTAGAGAGGAAATAGTCGCCTGGAATCATGTCCTGCGATCTTGGAGGTCAGCGGACCGAAGAAATTAGGTGGCTGAAAACTCGAGATCCCCAAGAGGAACGTCTAGGCCCCCCTATTGAATGTAAATCCTTTTTCAAGGTCAATAAGGAGAAAAACTCATAATTTCCCTCCTAATTGATCTCAGAGGTTGATTTGTCAATATGTTATCCAACTTTGGATTTTCTATCGATTGATTCAACATGGAACAATCTTTGTGTTCTTGGCCCCTCAGCACCCCTCCTTCAAAATGGGGCAAAAGTAAATTTTGACTCAAAGTCATCCTCTCCCACATATATTTAATCCGGCGCCAAATTGAGTCGATTGACCGAATTGGAGCGATTTTGGTCAGTATCGAGTAGAGTAAATGATTTTAATGTTCGAGAAAAAATAAAAAAATAAAAATAAATATCTGAAATGTCTGAAAATTGTCTTTCCTCCCACTTTCCTCCGTTTCACCATGTGGTCAAAATTCATTGCTCCGAAGCAGACAATGTTTTCTACAGATTTTGAAGATTTTCCCATATTTTTGAAATTCGTTAAAAATCATCGAAATTCGTGTAAAAAAAATTGGGGTAAATTCGTAAAAAAAAGGACAAAATTAATCAAAAAGCGTTAAAAAATTTTGAAAAAGGACTGAAAATTGATAATTACGAAAAATTTGTCTAAAATGCTGTTAATTTATTGAAAATTTAGAAAAAATGTTGAAAATTATGTGAAAATAAGCCTAGAATATAAGAAAAAAAAAAACATTTCAAATTATTGAAAATTGTGTAAAAATTTGACAAAATAAGTAAAAATTTGAATAAAGTGATTGAGAATTACGAAAAAAAAGTTGAAAAAACAATGAAAATTGACCTACAATATAAAAAAAATTGTGAAAATTCATCGAAAATTCATCAAAAATCACAAAAAAAAGGTTGAAAATTAGGTGAAAATTTACCTAAAATACGAAAAAATCATTGAAAATGGACAAAATTTGGAATAAAAATTGACAGAAATGCGTAAAAAAATGAAGAAAATTGGTCAATAATCACGAAATACTGATGAAAAATGAATGAAAATTGACCTAAAAGATGCAACAAATTGTTAAATATTTACAGAAATACGTAATAAATGCGGCGAAACATTAATCAAAATCACAAAATCTTCCTTTTTCATCAAAATTTCATGATTTTTAACGATTTTTTTTCTTCGTATTTTTTCACCTGTTTTTCGTTCTATTTACGTAATTTTTGATAATTTTTCGATAAATTTTAGTGATTTTTTTTTCTTTAGATCAATTTTCAATCATGTTGCAATATTTTTTTCTGATTTTCTTCATATTTTCGGTCAACATTCACCTATTTTTCAACGTTTTTTCATGAATTTTGATAGATTTTCGATGAATTTTATCAATTTTTATTCATAGGTATTTAGTGTTTTCTTTACTAGATCAGCGAGAGTAACTTCCGAAAAAATGTTGTCAAAAATTGAAAGTCCTAAGTTGGATTTGTGTCGTTGTGATTTGGAATGAGCATGTTGTACTATAGAAACATGTTGGTACTTCGGTTCAGTATTCTGATTATCGATCAATAAAAAATAATTTTTTTTGAAGGATAAAAAATTTATTTTTGAAATTTTTTCCATCTCTATTGAATTATGTTTGAAAAGTGCGTGGCTTTGATAAGGAATATATTTACCTCTGTTATTCGAGGTAATATCTTCCTGTTCTGTTTTATGTATCTACTACAACTTCAATTGAAGTCTTCGAATGTTAATACGAAATAAATAATCGTATCTAATAATTATACCAGAGAACATATACATACCAGATTACTGTGATCAATCACCCGTGCATTCTGTGTAATATTTTTTGCGTGGTTTCTGTAACATATGTTCATATTTCGTAAGGTACAAGGAAATATTTATGAAATCGTGAAAAAAAAACATCAGCATTATTATCGTAGAAACAATAATTTAACCATTTTTATAAAAAAAGCTCAATACTTCAGTGTATGTATATCTAATTTTTTATGTATGTTTCTGTGTTTTTAGGTATGTGCCGCCATTTTCTACAAAAATAAATATCTAATTGAAAACTCGCATTGGTAAGTAATGACCATGTTACTTACTTAATAATCAACGTTCCTAAAATTATAAAACAACAAATTATCTTCATACTGGTGGAATGATCCTATCGAAAAAGTTAATTTTAAAAATATAATATTTCTATTCGCGATTCCACGTGTAATACGGTCGACCCGTTAGATTAATCGTTAACGTTAAAAAATTTATTTAAAAATAGAAATATGCAATGCGAATCACGTTAAACTATTTGATAAAAATTACCATGTTATATTCTTCTAAGACACTTTCGATCGAGCAAACACTCTACTCAAAATGTACACGAATACTGCGTGAATTTAACAGTGTTAAGAGTTCGTATATGTAGCTGTTGGAATAAGGTAATACTTCCATTGTCGATTGTTTTAATTGATGAAAAATAACAACGAAACGTTAAAGATAAAGAGACTCGAGAGATGTTTGTGTAAATACGAACAGGAATATATTTTTGTTTGTTGCGACACGACAATAATTTACCTAGAAATTTTAATAGAGTTGCAATAATAACCTAGTTTAGTTTTCAAGACAAATTGTTACTAGAGACGATATTTCGATTTTTTTTTTGCGAAAGGTTTTTACTCCTTAGTTGGCAAGATTATATTGTTGTATTGTGTGATTCGTCATCAATTCGTATTTCGAATTTGGTTCATAAACATAGTTTAATCGTACAACGCGACATGAGTCATACATATTACGTACATATATTTTGGGGGGGGGGGGGGATTTATAAACTGGCCAAATGTGTTGATTTTCCAATCTTTCACCTGTATCTAAGGTAAAAAGATACTTATCTTTTTGTAAAGAAAAAAAAATATGTGAACTGGCTTTCAAATCCTAATTACAGGTAAACCACCGGGGCTAATTAATCGCCCTCGATGTTATCACACCCCTTTAGAATATGGTCTACCTTTACACGCAATCCTACATGGAGGATATACTGCAATCCGCCAAACTTTATGTGCTCGCATATAAGTACATCTCTTCTTTAATACATATAATTAAAAAAATATATATGTATGTATCCAACCCTAACACCTTCAGGGCTCATTGTTGTTGTATACGCATCTTGAGATATGAGATCGAGCTTCCTTCGAGACATTACCGCGCTAAAAGTACACGATTTTACGTAGGCGCGTACCATTCGATAGCCTGGAGATATCAGCATCATCATCATCATCATCATCATCGTCGTCGTCGTCGTCTTGGTAATATGTATTACGTACTCTACACGTACATATTTTTTTTATATCCGTCATTCTCACACTGCTTTTCGGATCCTGGCTTCGGTTTTGGTGCAATGATTACCTGATGGACGTGTATAAATGCTCGTGTAATTCGGCTCGGTTCTGAATGAAAAATATATCCATCGAGTCGAGATCATCGTGTAAAATTAAGTACTCTGTCGTATAAGTATATTGAGATTGTGATGTACGAGTTTTACCTGCGAGGTTTTTAAATTGAAAAAAAAAAAAAAAACAAAATTGGTAATGGATCTTCCTTTTTTTTTTTTATGAGTGTTTTCACGCTGTTATTGAAGTACATAAAAGGTGAAAAGAGGAGTTGATGAAGAAAATCTGCTCAAGTGATGAGTTTAAATTTTTAATTTATCATTATTTTTTTGTTGAATTTAGAGATTGCCGAGTACAATAATTCCTGCGTGAAGTTAATTTTTTATGAATTTTTAGAATATCGATGAAATTTTTAGCCTGATTTTCTGTGTAATATTGTCAATGAAAACCAGGCCATTACAGTTTATCCACCAACGGTGGATGAAGGGGGATATCAACAAAATCTAAAATCCGTTTTACGGTCTTAGAAGACCATTAAGAAGATTTTTTAGTCAAGTCAGATATTGATTTTTATTTTTTTTATCCCCCCCCCCCCGAAAATAAAATTATTTACTCTTCTCGATACATACAAACCAAAATCAGTCAAATTTGGGCAATAGGCTTAGATCAGAGGCTAATTTGATATTCTGAAGTGGGTTTGAGCTCGGGTCAGAATTCAGTTATGTACAAATTTGCGGCAGGGGGTGTTGAGGGGCTAAAGCCGCGAAAAATGTTCCTTTTTAACCCAATCCGCAAACAAACAAAAGTTGTATACCATATCCAAAAATCAGCCTCCTAGGTCAATTTGGAGGAGAGATATGAAGGGTTTCCCACTTTTTGAACTTGAAAAGCTCTGTTTTCCCCTATCTCCCCTTCAAATTGAGATAGGAAGTTGAAATTAGGCATGTAGTTTCCGTATATGACCTAGATGCGCTTCAGGAAGGGGAAGAGGGGTCTTTGAAGACCATTACGATTATTTTCGGTCATGTCAGATGTTTAATTTAATTTATTTCTATTTTTATTTTTTTCACCTAAAAGTAAAAAACTATTTCCTCAGCTTGATAATGACTAAAATCGATCAGATGTAAAGAATATACTTCGATTAGCATGCCATTTGATATTCTGAAGTGGACCTGACCTTCGATCAAAATTCAGTCGTGCTCAAATTTGGAGGAGGGAGAGCTGAGGGACTCAAATCTCAAAAATTGTTCTTTTATGAGTTAACCGATGAGCCATCCAAAGTTGTATAACATATCCAAAAATCGGTTTTGTGAATCTATCAGGAGGGTAGATATAAGGATTTTTCCTTTTTTGACCTTGGAAAAAGGCTATTCCTCGAATAATGCCTCTCCAAATCGAGGTAGGAAATTAAAATTCAGTATGTACCTTTTGGAGGTTTTGACTTTGCTCATTGTACCACCCCCCTCCACATACACACACACACACAATCCCGAAATTTTTGTCGGTTTTTCTTATTTTTTGAGTTTGTTCCTCGCATATATATACCTCTCCCCACTCCCCAACACCAAATTGAATTAGGAAGTTGAGATTTGGTGTGTAGATATTATAAAATTTCTAGATGCGTCTTTTGGTGGTGTCGACTTTTTAGCTTCAATGAACCCTCCTTAACCTTACCACTGATCGGTTTTTCAAATCGCATCATTATAATATTTCACGAAAATCAGGCTGAAATCTTATTTTCATTAGAAGGACTTCGTTTGGGAGATTTATTATTTACGCTTCTCTTTGTGAAATAATTAGACCCTTGTGACACCCTTTCTATACATGATATTAATATTATGTTCAACGACGCAACCAGTTGACGGAATTTTCCGATATATACATTAATTATGGTATTGCCAAACATTTGATGTGTCAGTTGTTAACTATGCCATTTTGAAAGATTCATTCATGTATGTCTAGATATGATTTGACATCAAAGAATTTAATTATGATTTCATACTGGCCGCATTTAGTTGCAATTTGGTTGTGTTTAGTCAAATGTTATGCCGTTTTCTGTACACATTCAATACTCGTGTAAGCGAAATGTCCTCGTTCGCAGATTTTCAAAATTTTGGGCCCGTTCTTAGAGTAACCTTTCAATATCTCAATTTTTTGATTTTTGATGATCAAAAACTTCAAATTAAAAATCAAAAATGTTACAAGTTATATAAAAATAATTCTTTATTTTCAATTTTTTTCTTTTTTGATCTTTTTTCCAAGTTTTTTTTATTTCTTAATGGTATTAACTTCAATTTTTTTGATTTTTTTGTTTTTCAATTTTTTTAAATTTTTTAAAATTTTTTTCGTTTAATGATTATTTATTATTTTTATTTCAACCTGTTTCATTTTTCAATTTTTTCAACTTTTGATAAAAAAAACTTCAAATTAAAAACCCAAAACGTCACGTTTTCAAAAAATATATTTTTTTTTATTTTTTAATTTTTTCCATTTTTCAATTTTTTTAATGTTGTAGTTTTAATTTTTTTATTTTGTTTTATTTTAACTTTTTTCATTTTTCAATCTTTTGATTTTTGATCAAAAACTTCAAATCATAAATCAAAAATGTCATTTTTAATTTTTAATTTATGTTAATTTTTTAATTGTTTTAATTTTGTACATCTTTTTCATGTTTTCATGTTTTTAATTTTTTTTAGATTTTATAATTGTTTTTGTTTTATGATGATTTAAGATTTTTATTTTAACCTTTTTCATTTTTTGAGTTTTTGATAAAAAACTTCAAATCAAAAATCAAAAACGTCACGTTTTTAAAACATAATTATTTTCAACTTTTTGATTTTTTCCATTCATTAATTTTTTTAATTATGTTCAAGTTTTAATGTTTTTCAATTTGTTTTAATTTTATATTTTTTTTGTTTTATGATCATTTATGATTTTTATTTTAGCTTTGTTAGTTTTTCAATTTTTCCAGTTTTTGATGAAAAACTTCATGTCAAAAACCAAAAACGTCACATCAAAAATATAACATCAAAAACATCACGTTTTCAAAAAATAATTATTTTTTATTTTTCCATTTCATTTTTCCATTTTTTAATTTTTTAAATTTTGTAATGTTAATGTTTTAATTTTTTTTGTTTTTGATTATGTATTATTTTTATTCTAACTTTTTCATTTTCAATCTTTCAAGTTTTTGATCAAATACTTCAAATCAAAAATCAAAAATTTTATTTTTTTCAATTATGTAATTTTTTATGTTTTAATGTTTTTTAATTTTTTAATCAATTCAATTTTTCTTTTTTTTTCTATTATGATTATTTATGATTTTTATTTCAACTTTGTTAATGTTTAAATGTTTTGAGTTTTTGATTTAAAAATTCAAATCAAAAATCAAAAGCGTCACGTTTTTCGAAAATGGCTCCCAACCACCCCAAAACATATGCATGTCAATAAATAAAAAGGAATAAATAACTGTTATAGCCAAAAACAGTCTCAATGGTTTTTTAGAACCCCAAAACGGATTGCGTTTATCCCCCCCCCCTTCATCCATCGTAGGTCGATCATCCGTAATAACCTGGTTTTCAATGACAATTTGACAGGCAAAAAAATAAATTACGAATTTGAAATATTATGTTTCCTATTTGTTCCTGTCAGAAAAATGTTCTAGCATTTCATTTTCATAGATTAAAATTGTCTGATGTAATACGATCAGCTGATCACCTTATATGCTTCGATTTTCACATAATTTGAAATTATTTCACCTGAAAAACGTTCTATTTTCATGATTGCTGAAGGTTCGTCCCTTTGTAATTTTTTGTTCACTTAGATTTGATCTGATTGTCCTTCGAGAGTCTCCTATTTTATGAAACATTCTTATCATCTCAACGATGAGTAGTACCCCTTAATTCTCACCCCATCATGTAATAACGATTAATGCTCAATTATTCTCCCCGAAATACGATTACCTGTATCAGAAATCATCAATGTTTATTTTTCATTTCACGACGAGAGTGAAAAATCTTATCTACTTTCGTGGTTATTTTGATCAGCACTTTCCACCAAGAAGAATTAAATCTTTATTTTGAAAACAAAAAAAAAAAAATAAAAATAATCAAAAAATCACCTATACGTAAATTTTTACATAGATACGATTCGGTAAGTATATTTTATCAAAAGTGAGATTTGAAACCAGTTAAAAAATTACATTTCTTGTCGATGTGTTTGGCACGACAAACGGGTTCATTCACCATTTTTATAGCCATCCTGTCTAAACTCATATTTAATGTAAATTTATGCTTAGTCACGTGTAATATTTTTATGCGACGTTTACTTAACCAAAAAAAAAAATATATATGTATATAAGTTCCGACGTACACACACACTTTGTGTTTATATCAATCTAGCCATATTTCAACTGCGGGGCCACTCTCGCGTTTATTTTTACATATATTTTTTTTTTAATTTTCAGTTCCAGAGTACGAAATAGTTAATCTACACTCAATCAGAAAGCGAGAAATTGCAAATACCACCCATAGTTTCAAAGATAAGAGAAAAATAAACGATAAATTATTAAAATTAGAAGCATTCGGTAAAAGTCACGAATTATCGTTGCAACCCTTAGACCAACAACTATTTAAAGGAAATTTAAAAATGTGGTCGGCCGAATCTGATGGAAATGGCTCTATTAGTTACACAGAATTACCAGACGTAAGTGCTCATTTTCATATAATCATAGTTAAACTACTTTTAGTCAATTTACTTGACTTATAATATCAATATAGTTAGTTCTTTCGACCTGTGATCACAGTTTTTAAAATTCCAAAATCGTTGTATTTTTGATATTTTTTTTTTCTTCCTCTTCTGTTTCGGAGAAATCGACGTGTCTATTCTTAGCGAGCGATTAGGTATTGGTAGGTATACTGAATTAAGTATACATGTATGCAAAAATCATCGCACACATGAACCGGTTATCGAACAATTAATTCATTAAGTACCTAGGTAGCATATAGCTAAAAAAGTTGCGAGATTAGAATTAAACGCGTTATGTAATATAAAATTGTAGAATTACCCGGTGCTGGATAGGTTATTTGAAAGTAGCTCTATAAAGAGAAAAAACATATTAGAGATGTTTTATTCGGTATAAAGGTTTTCACGGACGAAAATCATTCGACTGAGTAAAGGTGTTTTCTTAATACCTATACCTGCTTAGGAGGTACCATATTACCTACCTGTCTTATAAATGTAGTGATTTTAAGCAGATGTATAAAAAAAAACCATATTTATAATTTTTTTTCTTTTTTTTTTTTTTAAATAGTTTGCATAAAATTGTGATAATTTTTCGTCTGGAATTAGTTTTTTAATGTTTGAGATAATTTTGTCTTTGAGATTAAAACATTTCGGGGACCGCTAATTGATCAGCGATGTATTATTTTCATAGGCATACGTTGGTGATCCTTATCAAGACGAAGAAAATCAAGCAGCTTTATTACTGCACGAAGATAATAACGATGGCTCGCTATTAATGGTAGGTAACTAGATATATGATGAATCTTAGATACCCAACTACCTACTTATTTAATTTTTTTTTTTTGCTTAAAATTTACGATGCTAAAACTATACGAATAAGTATTTTTTTTGAGCGAAAAGATTTTCTATAATCTTAAATTTGAATATGTATTATTTTATTCATGAGTCCTCTCATATAATATGATTATAATTTTTCAGGAGGGTACCATTGGGCACGATTTAGTCATCAAACCGTTACCTATTCATTTAAGAAAACATTTGAATCAAGTCAAGTCGTATTCTGCTAAAGAATCAGATGACTTGGAAGAAAGCAGTAGTGATGGTGATGAAATGTTCCTAGATAAAGAAATGAGTTTAGGCCAAGATCAAATTGCTAGAAATGGTTTTCCTTTAGATAAAGAGGATAAATCATTGAGCAAAATTCATCCTCAACATGTAGTTTATAGAAGACATTCGCATACGAATAATGATGTGAAATTTAGTGATTTCGGTGAGTAGGTATTTACTGATTCCAAATTCAGACTCGAATACATAACCGATGAGTATTACTTATTGCCAGGCATTTGGAGAAAGGGAGGTCTGGTCCCTCCGGCTCCCACTCGTAAAATTTTTAAAAAGTAGCTCCGTCTCCAAGATTTTCAGTTCAAGTCCCTCCAGCTCTGGCCCTAGCTCCAAAAAAAAAAGACCAGAAGAGCTCTCCTTCTTTCATCCTCCGGGTCCGCTCCCGATCCCTACTCTCAACATATGAGTGGAGTGAAAATTTTTTCACTTCCAGAAACATTTTTATTATCTTACTTATGATTACTACTTTCAAAATATCGTTCAAAAAGAAAAAAAAATTCACTGATCTAGAGCAAGGAGTTCTGGTTCTTGTGACTCCCTCTCTAAGGTTTTTTCACTCAAGTCCTTCCGGCTCCTGACAAAATCAATCGAAAAGTCGCCATGTTTGATTGAAAGGGACCAACTTTCTTTACAAAATCTTCATTTGATTGGACAACTAGAGATTTTTATGGTCGCTTGTATGAAGATTTTCAGTCACCTGTTTCCTAAGCAACATTTGACCGTAAAAAAAATCGTTTGTATGTAGACAAAATCCTGGCAACTATTAACAGGACTTGAACAACTAACGACTTGAAGTATTTGATACCTTATTTAATCACTACTACAAGTACATGTATACCTAGATATCAACCTATACACTCACATACAAATATGGAATATGTGACTGACGACTCACCACTCAGTTTCAGGTTGCGATTTTGAAAAAACTGTGTACAAAAATAAATGTTACAAACGAAAATCAAAACGGCATAAAATTATTGACAAAAATAAGGGTTTATTTATAGATACAGAGCCCACTTTCACTTGGGTATTGATTACTCCCCAGAAATTGTTATTAATTTTTCTTAATTCGTATAATTTTTTCAAAAAATCTTCAAATGAAAATATAAGGTGTTCTAAATCAGAATTTTTCAACAACAAAGTGGAGTGTGAAAGTGGTAGAGTAGTTGTAGGCAGAGTGTCAACAAACTCCATGTTGGGTCCGTTAGATATTCATTTTTTTCACACCACACCCTCTTCCTTCGAAAACAAAATTTATTTACTGGAATCGATATTAACTAAAATTACTCAGATTTGGCGTATTAGAAGATAAAAGGTGTACCACACACACATCAATGAGTGTGTTTCAGGGTAGAATTAAAAGATTTCGTTAGTGATTAGGCAACACATACCAAGCCTATGTATGTTTGTTTGCCTAACCTGTAAGTCGCAGAGGCTAATATACTCAGATTCAAAAGAAAATGTTTCCCAATTTCGTATAAGCTTTTCAAGCGAGTGCAACTTGTGAACCAAAATAGGTAGAGATTTGAAATTTATTCGAGTGAAAAGAGCATTTTATCTAGATTACCATGATGTAGTTAGTTTTTGTAATAGCAGCGCAGGGAAGCGAGCAGTAGGTAAAATAATGCGAAAAACGTGCACCATCACTTTTGTTGAATTATTCAAAAATTTGTTCTCATGACACATCAATTAAATTGACGTTGTTGAAAGAAAAAAGTTTGCTATTTTCGATACCGCAAACCTCATCCATTTATGTTGCATGGATGAAAAATTATGAACATTTGAATTCTAAAAAAGAGGAATAAAATACTTCAAAAAACATCAATTTCTTCTAATTTTTGAGAATTTAAATGATCATAATTTTTCATCTAAATATGAAAAAAAAAAATCGTTGAAAATCGTTGAAAACTGAGTAAAATTTTGACAAAAATGGTTTCCAAAAGCAGAAAATTTACAAAAATCATGAAAAAATGTTGAAAAAGAAGGGAAAGTTGACCTAAAATATAGACAAGTTGAAAATCATAGAAAATGGTTAAAAACTTGATAAAAAATGCTTCAAAAATCAGAAAATTGATAGAAAATTACAAAAAAAATTTTTAATTTAATTGCAAATTGGCCTAAAAATATTGAAAATTTGGTAAAATGTTGACAAAAGTGAAATAAAAATGCAGAAAATTGGACAAAAATCATGAAAAAATCATTAAAAATTTGACAAAAATGTATTAAATATGCTGAAAATTGATAAAAAGTTATGAAAATATGTTGAAAATCATTGATAATTGGTTAAAAGTTTGGCAAAGTTATATGCAAAAGGCATAAAATTGATAAAAAGTTGAAAAAATTTTGCAATTTGGGTGAAAATTGAATAAAATACAAAATATTTAAAAATCGTTGAAAATTGGATAAAATTTTGACAAAAATCAATTAAAAATGCAGAAAATTTATCGAAAATAACAAAAAAATGTTGAAAATTGACGCAAAATATAGAAAAAAATCTTTGAAAATCACTGAAAATGAGGTAAAAATTTGGCAAAAATGGGTTCAAAAAACACGTTAAAAGTTAAAAAATGAGAAAAAATCATATTTTTTAACAATTTTTTTCATATTCTAGGTAAATTTTCACACAATTTACAACATTGTTTCGTTAATTTTATTCATTTTTAGCATTTTGAATCCATTTTTCACTGATTTTAAAAAATTTTTCATATTTTTGGTAAATTTTCAACATTTTTAACCTATTTTTGTCCAACTTTTACCCAACTTTCATTAATTTTTAACGATTTTTTCGTAATGTTTGATCAATTTTCTGCATTTTTAACCCTTTTTTGTCAAAATTTGACGCAATTTTCAATGATTTTTATGGATTTTTTTTTCTATATTTCATGTCAATTTTCAACATATTATCGTAATTTCTAATCAATTTTCTACATTATTAACCCATTTTTGTCAAATTTTTATTCCATTTTGAATGATTTTTTACGGTTTTTTCATAATTTTCGTTCAATTTACTGCATTTTTAATACATTTTTAGTCAAAATTTGATTCCATTTTCAACGATTTTTCACGATTTTTTTTTACATAATTTATGTCAATTTTTACCCAAATTTCAATATTTTTTTCGTCACTTTTTATCCAATTTCTGTATTTTGAGCACACTTACTTTTACCTAATTTTCCATATTTTTTATGATTGAAAATTCAAGTAACCACATCGATTTGAAGTTTTCTGACACGCGTTTAATCTAGATACAATTGTGGGAAATTTATTTTTCAAACCTCGTATTAATACCCTAGTTTGAGTCATTTCACCAATTTGAACCTGTAAACAATAAAACGAACCGACACCGGTCACTTATTCTGAAGCATACTATACATATTTTAAGCTCTTGAGAAATAATCCGACGCTTTCAGAATTTGATTTATCTTTACAAATGTACTTGACAATTTCTTTACCTTCTTTTAGTTCCAATATTTCACAAAAATCAGTGGGAATTTTTATTCTTTTTCTTTTAATGAATATCATGGTTTTTTTTTTGGAAAAGCATCCGGCATCTAAGATGTATCTCAGATTTTCAGCTATGCATATAGATAATGATGAACTGATAAGTGTACCAATAGTTATCAAAGTACACAAATGTATTTTTTATTATTTCATTTTGAACCCACATTCATATTTTAAATCTGAGCCAAAGCAAACAAATCATTTTTTCAAATGTTCTGTATCGATAAGCTTTTCCTTCGAATTTTTGTGCCGACAAACATACCACATTCCTGTGATGTAAGTTGTTAAAACACCAACTTGAAAGTTGATAAGTGCCTAATATTAAAAACATTACAGTTGGTATTTCACCCTAAGTCAATTAATTCGAATTAAAATATTTTTAAATTAGATGATAAAAAAAATTAAAAATAATATCTATAAACTGGATAATTTCTTTAACTTACTTCTGATGTGTTTCAGCTTTTATGGAAGCGGGCGATATTAAAAAAAATAAACTAAATACCGACACGGTAAGAAAAAAACGCTCAATTGTAAAACGAGAAGCACCGTATACAATATATCCTGAAATATTAGTCATTGTAGATTACGATGGCTATAGGTAAGAATTACAATCAGTAGTGATTTTCCGTTCTTCAGCACTGATAATAAAGTAAACTTTTGTTTAAAAATCAATTCGATCTTTCGCAGACTTCACGGTGGTGATAATGTACAGGTTAAGAGATATTTTGTATCATTTTGGAATGGTGTCGACTTAAGGTATAAGTTATTAAAAGGTCCTAAAGTACGAATAAGCATTGCCGGATTAATTATTTCTAGAGTATGTATTTATGTGCGTATAAATTAAAATTTTATCATAATGATAATGTACAGTATACGTCGTAGGGGCGAGATGCAACTCCATATTTAGAGCGTAATAGAGTAGGTCGAGATGCAGTTGATTCTGCAGCTGCATTAACAGATATGGGAAAATATTTATTTCGAGAGCGAAGACTGCCTGTGTATGATATTGCGGTAGCTGTGACCAAGTAAGCTGTCGATATATCTATCTATCATTTATTTACTAATCCGTTTTTAGTAATTATTATTCCCATTAAATTGAAATTTTCTCTCCCTTTGCATAGTTTCAGAATCGTAACGATATTAAAAACAGTTCTATATTCTTTTCCATTTGTTATTAACTCCTGAATTTTCTCAGTTCTCTTGATTAAAATTGTAATACGATGAAGCCCGTCACACAGAACGAAACGATCTATCCTTTATTCAATTTAGTACTCGAGTTCTGAGAATTTTCAAAATCACCTAATCTTACATTTACATAACTTACTACGTGTGGAAATCGATCAAAAATATCTTTAACGTAATTTTACATTCGTTTAGGTATGACATGTGTCGCCGACGAAAAGGTGGCCGTTGCACAAAAGGAACGGCCGGTATGTTATTATTTTATTAAGTTTTTTTTCCTTTTTGCATCCCCTGTATATACAGTAGTTTTGAAATTAGCTTTGGTAGTTTTGTTGGCAACTAAACAATAATAATTAAATTTTGTAAATTCGTAGAATTTTTGTAGTAGATATTAACCCGAGGTTATTTTTTAAACCTTGTAGGTAGTTTAATAATTGAATATCACTGTATTCGTAGTATTTGAGCGGTGCGTATGTGTAAATACTATACGCTTGAAGATATATGCATTTTAACGAAATTCCTATCATTCCAGCCATAAATAAGTGTATTTAGATGTTCATATCCGTGCTAAAACCCGATCTATAATATTCTTCCTGCATCGTTCATCTTTACAAAAATATATCTTCAACTTACTTCTTGATAATTCCAGCCCCTGTTTCTTCAATTTGATCTTCTTGCAATTGGCGAAACATAGATCTTCATCGGATCGGTGTACATATACCTAATGAACATTCTACCCTTGATATAATATTTCCAATATTTCACTTTATTCAATCCCCTTCTAAAAATGTATATTTATTTTTAGCTTTTCGCTGTCTCTTTCACTTTTTTTAGTTTAATGTATAAAATGAAATTCAATACCAACGTACCGAACGTTATTTGCCTTCGAGTGTATTGTAAAACATTCAACTAGCTCGTTATCGCGTTGTGTTTTCTTCATTGTGAGCGCATTAAACACGATATCAGAATAAGATTCCTTAAATATTGTAATTTTTAATTTCCAGATTAGATATGTGCAGAAGGCATTATCAAAACGATGCATGCAACAGGGGGACTGCAGGTAATTTATAGCGATGCCAATGTATCGTTTTTCTATCGCTGAAAATTTACACCTTATTTCGGAATTAGGTTATTTACGTTGATTATTCTTGCTCTCTTTCTGATTTTCATCCCAAAATGGGCAAATGAGCAAACTCTGTGAAAGAAAAATTGGAAAAAAATATACCACGAAAACTGTTATCCATTATTTTAATTCTTCGAAGAGTTGGAAAATTTGCCTATTATTATTTTATATTCATTATTCATCAAAATCTGGATTTATATAATCTAAATATTTTTATAAGTTCCGAAAATGTCATCGTAAAATGAGTACTTGTTCGTGTATCTACGTGTACATTTTATGCATTTATTTTAATGGTGAAGGTTGAGCCTGTTTTTTAAGAAGTATTTACTTAGGAACCTGAGTTGAGTCAAAGCTTGTTGAAATTTTGCAATTTTGGGTCAACTTCTGAAAAATACAAATTTATTGTTAAAAGACAACGATAGTAAATGTATTTTGTGTGATAACTTTATAATTCATTAAATGATAACTTTCATGATATTTAATTCTACGCAGCTGTAAAAATCTCTCGTGATTCATGAACTGAGTAAACAATCCAAAATTATTTCTCGCAAAGACTAAGCTGATAGTTTTTAATCTAAAAATATTTTCGATGAATTAATTTATTTTGCTTACTTCAGCTTATTCATTTCCTTTTCCTTATAACTGTTTCTATACACTTCAACGAACGAAAACTCTGCATTTTAATGATGTATTATTTACTTTTTCGTTATATCTTAAAATTTCATCGTTGCATCTTTTGTTGTAATTTATTGACGTAGCGAAGCGATATTACCTAGTTTTTTTCTTACGAAGAAAATCACTGATCCATTAATTCATCATTCTAGTATATGTTTATGTACTTATACCTGACTCGAGACAGCACTAGCGAAATCTTCATGCACGCTGAACTTAGTTACGTATGTTTTATTGGTGGTAGTTTTTTTTAAATCAACAGTAGCGTGGTTGTAAAATGTAGACATACAGACGTAGATGCATGATTTGTAGATTATATGCATGTTTCATTGATACTTTTTTTTGCATGTTATCATGTTAATTATCGCTTTCAATTTTTTGCTCGAGTAATATTCTCGTGGCAATTTTTTAATATTGAATTTGTGTATTCGTGATAGGTTTTGCCTACGTTGGTGGTGCGTGTGTAGTCAATAAAAGATTAGAAAAAGTCAACAGTGTTGCCATTATAGAAGATACGGGAGGATTTTCTGGAATTATTGTTGCTGCTCATGAAGTTGGCCATTTGTAAGTTGCAGAATTTTTCTACAATTTTTGTTATTGATTAAATATTTCTGTGCCACTTTTAAGAAAAAGAAAACTGTGAACTGGTGGTTTTCCACCTATTAATTAGAAATGCTGCAACTTGAATTACACTAATGGTAATAGATTTGCCAAAGTTGAGGTTTTAGCAGGTAGCCTTAGAGATGGAAGAACGAAAAAATTTTGGTACTTGTTCTTGTTTCAGGGATCAAATTTTCTTGTTCTTGTTAACTATGTTGTCATTCAGGATTTATAAACTTTATTCTCATTTTATTTTTGTTCTTCGCGATTCTTGAAATCTTGTTCTCGTTTTCTGTTCTTGTTCTTTATTTGGTTTCGTTTGGCTGAAGGGTGGAAAAACAACAAAGAATCGAGAACCAAAAACGTTAAGAACATACGATTTTAGAAAACAAGAACAGAAAAAAGAACAACGAAGTTGAGTACCCAATTGAAAAACAAGAACACAAATGAGAATAATGAAAGCAGTTCACCAGCTTTGAAGAAAAAGAAGCAACTTTGAAAATTCATCTGAAAGAACAAGAGCAAGAACAACTATTTTCCCTTTCTTTTGAATTTTTTCTTTTTTTGAATTGCAGCAGATATTTCCTCAATTTCTTTGTAATGTAAGTGCATTTTAGTGATTTTTTCCGAGGTCGTACTCTGATTTTCATTAATTGTTTCACTAATTTGACAATTTTTGGCAAATTTTCAATAATGGGAGGGGGTGTTGAGTTGTAGTTGTGAAGCAAAAACCAACAAGAACGAGAATAGAAAACCAAACAAAACTAAATAAAAAACGAGAACAAAATGAAAACAACGTTTACAAATCCTAAATGAAAACAAAAATTTTGATTCATGAGAGCAAGAACAAGAACGAGAACCAAAATTCACTCGTTCTTCCATTCCTGCTTTGGTTCTCTGTTCTCATTCTTGTTCTTGTTGGTATTTGCTTATCAACTCAACCCCCAAATTTTTAAAAATTTGACCAACAGAAGTCCAATCAGTGAAAAAGTTAATGAAAACGAGAATAAGACCTCGGAAAAAATTACTAAAATACCTACGCTTAAATTAATTTGCTTTTATTGTTCTCGTTTTTGTTCTCTATCTTTCATTACTCAATTTTGTTGTTCTTTTTTTTCGTTCTTGTTCGCTGAAATCGCATGTTCTTTACGTTCTTCCATCCCTAAGTAGCCTTCCCTTTATTACGAGAAATGATTTTCAAAATTCAATGTTCAAACTAAGTTAATTTTAAATCTGAAGATCTGAACAAGAATTTCTCGATCAGATTTATAAATTGCTTAGATAAATCCAAAAAATAACTTTGATTTGTTTCGTGTATGACTTGGCTCAAACTATAGTGTCAGATTCGTGACTTCTTTTACTAAAGAGTAAATCTCAAAGTAGGCAAACTTTATAACATTTTTGTAATTGTAGTTGATATACTGCTTATGAATTATCATTTTGATGAAAAAACGTAAAAAATTATCAAGTTTGGTAAGCTGTAAATATCTTTTCATCTTAATCTAAAATTCAAAACTGTATTGAATGAAGAACATGCAAATTTATACTTACAGATTAGGTGCAGTTCACGACGGATCACCGCCTCCTACATATTTAGGTGGTCCTGGCGCTGAAAAGTGCCGTTGGGAAGATGGATTTATTATGAGTGATCTAAGGCATTCAGAAAAAGGATTCAAATGGTCGCCATGTAGTGTTTCTTCTTTTCATCATTTTTTGAAGTAAATACTCGTATTTTTATTAATGTGTTTCTTGTTTTTTGTTGTTGTTGTTCTTTCGATAAATTTGCCTTACGACTAAAATTCAAAACCTTTCAGTGGTGATACGGCAACGTGTTTGTATAATTCGCCGCACGAAGACGAATCACTTCCACGAGTCCTTCCCGGTAAATTACTTTCCTTGGATGCTCAATGTAGACGAGACAGAGGAACTAGTGCATGCTTCGTATGTACCAAACACGACTGAATTTCAACATAAAATATTATCTCATTCAACTATGAATTTACATTAAAATTTACATTATTATTTGCTTCGCAGAAAGATGAAAGAGTATGCTCTCAATTATTCTGTTTCGATTCTGGTTCAGGATACTGTGTTGCTTATCGACCAGCTGCAGAAGGATCTCCATGCGGTGATGGCCAGGTACCGAAAAAAGAAAATAATAATCGACGATCTAAAATTCGATTACATTCGAGCTAATTCTGATTATCATAAAAATACGCCATTTTTCAGTCTTGCAGTAATGGTATTTGCATTTCTGAGCATGAAAACATAATCCCAGATTATTCGCAAAATACTCCTTCATATTTAAGAAGGCAAGATCAAGATATTTATGGTAGAACGTTATATGGAAATTCTACGCAAAGGTTTGTATAATATTATTCCGTATATCGATCAACAAATCTAGGTAATATGTGTTTTTAATGGAAATACTAACTACGACGAGATAAAAGAAATAATCTGTCAAGGTTACCGATAGCATGAGAATTAAAAATTATGGAACGATTAATAATAACTATTTACTTGGAGTCTTACTTTACGGTTCCAACGCATGCGGATCAGTGTTGTAAATATCCATGTGTAAATTATTGCGAATCAGTGTATATAGTGTATAGCCTAATATATGTATATATCGATGTAGAATAATTGCAAAGTAGTTACGCTGCTGCAAATAATGCTTACGAAGTTGGCTTTTATGTAGTTAATGTATTGGTTTTGTTTACCTACATGTATAGGTCAGAATGGGAAGAATTCTGGAGAACAGCCACCGATTCAGGATTATCAAATAAAAACACGTATAATGATTATATGCAAACGACTACTACATCGTACGATAGTTATAATTTGTTTAAAATTTCCGATCCTAGTACGACACAAAATTATTATTACTATCAAACTACTACTACCAAAAATCCTAACGATGAGTCTGATAAAAATTGGTATTACTCTGCATTTAAACAAAAATTACCTCAGAAAAATGCTTACGATTGGTATACCAAAAAGCCTGCGAAAAGTAGTTTGGAAGAATTTAATAATTTATTCTACGGCAGAACTACGCAGCACAATGATATTTATACTTATACCAAACGTGATGAAGTTGGTGAGTAAAATTAAGTAATGGAACGATTATTTTTCTTCGCTTTTCTTCGAGATTGTCATCAAACATAGTTATCATTCTTCCTGGATAGGTACTTTCGTTCATTATTTGCTTATACTAATAATTTCTATCGATCTACCAACTTTCAATCATGATCATAATTGTCCTTACAACATCTCATTGTACTTAGGTATCGCCTTTTTTTCGTTTAATTGAAATGTATGAATTACATTATGATAAAAGATTCTACGACAATTCTACATAAACAATACTGATTTTTATGGAATCAATAATCGTAAAATGTGTGGTACTGATGATACTTAGGTACTCCGGTATGTGTGCGTAAAATCATCATAACAATAACCTGATTGATAAACTAAAATGAATTTAACATATTATCTACTTATTACATATGCCATCGTAACACTGGTTCCTAATTTGAATTTTAATTACGGAGTATGGTGTTTTAAAACTCATAATAACACTGTTTTGCATGTATTTGCATACTAGCAATGCATTTTGTTCTGCTTGTTTGTAGCTTTTTGGGAGACCGGGGTCGTTATTGTAAATTTTCAATTATTGTTTGCATGAGATATTCTGTGTACAGTTTGAATGTGGAATTGCAACTTCAACTATTTCTTTTGATCCTTGTAATTTCTCTGCTAAGACTATACTTTTCTTTGGCTCTACAATAGACTTGAGAATTAGGGTTCATGAGTATCTCAATATCCGGAATTTCGAATATCAATTTTTCTATCCGAATCAAACGAATATCCGCTCTTTTTGGTTGTTTTGAAATTCTCACTCACAAAAATTGTCTTCAACAACAGCACGCACAATTGATTCTGGCAGCCCCCCTCCAACCCAGCAAAATGAGAATTTTTGTTTTTAATAATGTGAAGTTGGCAACTTGTTTCTAGATACACCAATAAGAAGTGTTGAAAAATGAAAATACACAAAAACGAGTTGCCAACTGTACATTTTTCACACGAAAAATTCTCATTTTGGTAAGGGGGTGCTAGAAATCCAGAATGAATTGAACATGCTGTACCAATAGGAGATGTTGAAAAATGAAAATATATAGAAACACGTTGCCAACCTGACATTTTTAACACGTATAATACTCGTTTTGCTAGAGGAAGTTGTGAAAATCAGTCGAACATGTTCTAAAGAACCTTATGCAACTTTTTGAAATTTTAGGTTGTACTTAAAATCAATGCCCAGATATCCGGATACTTACAAGCACTCGTTGGTCCCTACTTCGTAAGAACTTGAAAGTTAGTGAAACTGAGGATTATTTCACATTTCATTTTCACTTTATTTCATTCAATTCTTGAATTCTTCATACCTACCACCCACTTCGAATTTAAATGCACTTCGTTTATTATAAGACTTCTTTTTTTAATTGTTTTGCCGTGTACTGTGATCTTTCATGCTACTCAAGTTACCGATCAGTGCGAAGATTCTACTCATTGATTTTTCTTCAATTTTTGAACACTGATTTACTCTGCGAATGATGTACATATTTTACAATTTACATTTTTAATTTTACAGGAAACGATGACTGTATTGATGCTACAACGGAATTGCCTGGAGCAGTCTCATGTTATGATTTTTTAACTAAATACGGCCTTCAGTATTGCGTAGACGAATATATAAAGAAATACTGTTGCGCGGCCGTTAAATATCTATGCAATAATTCACCATTTTGAAAAAACATGATATTGATGATCTCCAATAAATTACCTTATTTTTTTTCTTAATATAAGTATGTGTCTTTTTTTTTCTTTTGTAAATGACTTTAGACTTGAATCAAGTGAATGTAAATATGACGGCTTTCCTAAATTGGTCGTCCTTAAACAATGTAGCTCAAGTATTTTATATAAATTTGTAATTTCTTATTTTACTTGTTTTTGTACCTATTACAAATTAAAATCAACGAGCTACCAGTCTTATTAAATTTTACCATTATTTATATAATTTAAAACTCGCAGTTTTTTTTTAAATATGTAAATTAATGTTGAAAACAAAAAAAAATAATAAAATGAATTGAATTTGTAGATTTTATTATTATCATGATACAATAGGTATTATTTACCTTTATTTTTATTTTATTTTTTTCTTTAAAAAAGTACTTATTATCAAGTGATGTACATTATAAATGGATCAGGGCAAACAGTAATGAAAATACCTGAGTAAATTTATATTCCAGAAAAATTCAGTCTTTGATTTCAATCATTGAAAAAACTCAGCTGTTTAAGCTACTACATTTTTTATTTTATAACAGATAATTTGCACGTTATTAATCTGTACGTTTTAGATTGCGTTTCATATCTTTTCTAGAGTAAATGATAAAATATAAATTTCAGGTAATAACAAGTAGATCTAAAAATACCAAATAATAAAAATTCATTTTACTTTAATGCCCATAGAAACACTCACTTATCCATTCAAAAATAAAACCTTACAACCTAACAAATATTAATAATAATCATAATCATAATAACAAGAGGAAAACAGACCTAAAAAGTGATGCTACATCTGAATTTTTGATTTGTGAATTGTGATAGAAAAATCCGTCGTATAAAATACCAATAAAAAATTAGGTAAGGAGAATTCTTATCACCTACACAGAGAAATCAAAAAAACTTATTAGTTGTGTTTCTGACTTTCAACTAAATCCGAAATTCCACGATATGATAATTTGATTACCATAGCTAAGCTGTAAAAAAAAAAAAGAGTTAAATGAATGATACATAAGTCTAGGTATAGATGGGTAATTAATAATAAAAATCACAAACCTTAAGAGTGCAATCAATCCGGCGGGCATGAATTTTTGAGAATTGTAATACCTTACACCCATTATACCTCCCAAAACTAAGCTGGTACCCAAAGATAAGTAAATGTCATGAGGATTTTGAGTTACTCGATACGCTCCGTATCCTAATATCGTTCCGAAAACAAGTCCAGCTCCTAAACTGGGAATACTACCTGAAACACATCAATAGGTATAAATTGGTAAAATATTTATTGACTTGTTGCATGTTGGATGCACATGGATAGGATGATATACAATATTTCGTCCATTTCTAAGATAAGTGCTTTATTGTTTTTATTGTAAAGTGGCGTACGTTTGAATCATTATTATGGTAGAAATACAACTACTTAAATATATTTATTTTACTTACACGAAGTACCAAACATTAAAAAATTCTACGTATTTGAACAACTCAGTTTCTTTGTGCAACCCTCACATCTCTCAGGCGCAGTCATAAAATAGATCTCAGTTATACAGTGAAAATTTTACAACTACAGTTTCAATCGAACCCGGAGAACGTAGTTGAATGATGGAAAAATTCAAATTCGCCGATAAAACAATGCAGGATAGTGAAGCTTAGGTGTAATGGAAAGCTTTATCTCTTCATGTTCATCATTGAAGGAAGTTTTTTTCATGATATTGAGTAATAAAAACACACTGCAAAGTAACAATGGCCACGTACCTGCTTTCACATATCCGACAATACCCCCGGCGGCTACTGCTATGGCATAAGCGAAACCAAAATAATCCACATCCATTAAGGAATTCCTGCTCGACATTATGAAGAATCGATAGCGAAACTTTAATTAGAAAGAATGAGAGTTCATAGTATCAATCCACTACATTCAACAACTCAACCGTGTTCCCGATTCTGAATAAATTTTCTTGATAACTTCGATAATAATATTAAATAAATGATAATGTTATCGCGTCGTGTTATGCATTCGATACGTATTCAACGAAATTTTTGGTACTCTTCTGACAAATTATGTGATGTGTCAATCGATCATCGCGTCAGAACATGTTGGACAATTGACAAAAAAATGAACAAGCCTTTATTACCTTGAAAGTGGTAAGTTTTGTGCTAATGGAAGTTATTTAAAATTTGAAATTTTCTTTGTAAATTTTAGTTCTCATTTTTTATTTATTAAAAAAAAATAAAATTGAAAAGTTTTACTTAGTGCGATATAAGCACGTAGCGCTCTCTTTGTAGTGTTCTAAAAACTAATTTAGTCATATCAAAATTTATTTTTATCAGGTAAGCAGAAGTTGAGCTTTTTCCGAGCTTTTCATTTATAAACAATGATAATTAATTATGTGCGATAATTTGCGATAATTATTCACGTTGTTTTGAATTAATGTGATTTAACGAGAAGTATTAATGAGTACTTATCATAAATGAAAACCGTTAATCAAATTTCAATTACTCACGACTGCGTTCGCTAGAAATTTTAATTTTTTTTAATAAGTGATCAATTTTTAGGTATTAAAATGTTGAATAACATTCCTGAAAACGTTTCTAGTGTAGTTTTACACACTGGAAATATGCTTTATTACACAGATGTAACCAAACAAGTCAATATGCTGACTGCTGAACAAGTTCGTACAACCTTCGTCTTTTATTTGTAGCTTTCATCGAAGATGATTTAACTTTTTAAAAATATTTATTTACAGATAGTAGAAGGGCTGAAAACATCTATTTCCTTGTTTGAAAAATTACCGGCACCCGAAAACGATGGATTGTATCTGAAAAGAGCCATGTTGATAAATCAGACAGAAGAAGATAGAAAAAACTTACAAACTATGATAAAAGTATTCATCACCTCGCCAGATCTCAATTCTTTAAGAAGTGCTCTTCAATACAGTACGTATTTATCGATTTATTTTGCTATATCTTTCGTCACTTGATGAAATTTCGTATTTAATTTTACTGCAATACTTCGTTCCGCTTCTTCTAATATTTCACCTTTCATTTTATTTCGCAGCTATTAAAGATGTGGGTATCTCGTGTATCGATTCTGTAATCTTATCGTACACAAATACAACCAACGATCAAAAAAGTATCTTGGATGACTACTTATTCATGTGGAAAATATTAGAAGAATTTGTGCAGAATGGAGAAGTCATTAACCTTGGTATCAGTGATATAGAAACCGATATATTTATTCAGTTATACGAAGCCGCCCAAGTATGTTGACTCGATAACGGTTCACTTTTTCGTGTACTTTAAATGATAATACTTACATACTTGTGTGCTTTTGACCTTTTCAATTTATTTTTAGGTGAAACCAAGTATAAACCAAATTAATTTAAATGCTTGCTGTGTGGTACCTCAAGATTTACAAGATTTTTGTAAAGTACATGATATACGAATTCTAACACACAATGATCCTCTCGGTTGGTAATGAATAAATACATTTCACTGCGGTCATATTAAATCTAATTAAAAATTTATGAATTTTCAAAAACTGTTATTATTTCTCATTATAGATATTTTACCAGTGAACGAAATCTTACCATTATTTCAAGTTAATAACGACCAGAACGAATCCGGAGATAAGAATAATTTTCCCAGCGTTCAAGTTTCATGGGTTACCAGATTTCAAGCTCATATTAAATGTCGTGGCATATTAGCTAGTAAAGGTTATATCGTTAAAATTAGATTAGAATGAAAGTATTACTTTCTATAATAAATAAGCAAGATGGCTACAACTTTTGGTTAGTCTCATGCTTTGATTATTTGATCGTTTGATCGATATGTAAAAATTGATAAGGAAAGACTAACTTGAAATCATGGATCAAATACCAGGTATTTTTAGAATACAGTTATTGAATGGAAAAAGTATTTTGCTTTGTGTTGTTTTTCATGTTTCCGTTGAGTTACCTTAGATTTTTTAAATTCATACCATAGAATCGTTTCTAAAAGAATAGTTGTACTTCAAATTAAATAGAAACTGCTCAAGTTTTTTTTTCTATATTCTTCAAAGTGATTTTATACGTATTTATGTTATCGTTTTAAACATCACGACTGAAAATTAAAAATATTACGCTTTTCGTACATTTATGAAACTTCTGTCGCTTTAATTTTAAAGAGTAAAAAGGTGTGAGTTCATTGTGTTAAAATATTCATGAGTCAGAGTATTATAATTGATATCACGAGTGGTATCAAATTTCTGCAGGTGTTGATAATAACTCGTGTTTTTTTAGCATTTAATTTTCTATTTCCATTTCAATATTTTTTACCAATTGAAATTATGAAAGTACATTATTCTTGAAGAAAAATATGTACAAGTAAATTACCAATTTCCGTTATGGTATAATGAAAGCAGTTGTCAGTATGTTTTTAATTCTTCAATCCGTTCTGATAATTAAAAGTGATAAACGATTCAATCATGTATTTGTGGTGTTTTTATTATACTTTAACATGTAACGTGTTATTTACTAGTTACTTATATTTCTCGTGTACCTACCTATATATTATATAATATGTGTACTTCTTACTTGAAGTTTTTTTTCTTGGTTGTTGATATTTTAACATTTTTTTTACTGTAATTTGTAATGAATTCTAAAATCACTTCAAACAAAACAAGTGAAAAGCAGAGCCTATATCGCGTATCAGAAGTGATTTTATAAATTCATTTTACTTTCATTTTCAATTTATTTTATTTTCCTCGCAATAAAACTACGCACAAACTGTGAAATTGAATTATTTAAAAAATTATTATTTAAGTGGATCAGAATAACACTTTGTATCTACATTTTTCAAATCTTCTGCTGGTATTGTATCTTCTATCGTGTTTTCATTTTTATCTCTGATCTGTGAATTTAAAATATATTCAATGAGAAGTTCTCATTAAAGAAACATACTATTTTAAACTAGAATGTCTAGATTTAATAGCATTACTTTTTCAACATCTTGAAATACTCGTATGAAATTAAGTCCGGCTATTTTTTTCAAGTCTTCCTCTCCCCATTTAGGTTCTTTATTTTCTGGTTTAGCTAAACGATCGAATAAAGCTGGGAATTTCGAACTGTCTTCTAAACTTTGAGTCGAAGGACTGCAACAATTTGATACAAATTATAGAATGTGTGAAAATAGTATTAATATGCGAAATTAAACATTTAAATAGCTTACGTAGATCCACCGAAACCAGATCCAATTCCAATATGATTCACTCCTATTTTATCTTTAATGTAATTTATTTGCTCTGAAAAAAATTAATAAATAGTACTCAAACTGAATAAGTCAGTGTTTTTAAAATTATCACTCTTGGATACTTCCTTACCCACAACATTAGCAATAGTTACAGTATCCGTTGAACTCTTCTGAATCAAAGTGGGATTAAAAGTAACCATTATAATTCCATTGTTTTTTTGCTGAAATTAAACAACTAGTTGTTAATTTATTCACCTCACAAAGTATGGTAGAAGAAACATTTCCATGTATGTCTTACGATAAGACTTAAAATTTCATCTTTAATATTAGGAGGCTGAGTTTTATAATTCCACACTGCAGAAGAAGAAAATATAACGGGAGCCTTTGAAATTTCCAATACTTTCTTTTGTACAGTTTCTGAAGATTGCGAAAGATCGATCATCATTCCTAGACGATTCATTTCTTGTATTATTTTCTAAACAAGAATAGAAAAAAAAGACAATGTTAGTAATAAATACGTATCGTTTGTTTGGAATTCGTTATGGTCAGCTTACTTCTCCAAATTTAGTTAGCCCTCCTGATGTTGCAGTTGTTTTGTAACTCGTGGACCTGTAATTTGTCAACATTGAAGTAGGTACATATTCATTCATTGCACGAAGCGTTATAGCATACATTTTAGTATGAGTAGGCTACCTACGCATTTTTATATTCCTACGTCTATATTTAATTAACTTACATTTGTGTCAAATGCTTATTTTTTAATTTTATTGATATTTGAAGTACTTGAAACACTTTCATTGTTTCTACCATTCATTTCCTCGAAAAATTATATCTACCTTGGTATATCGAAAATGTACTCAATAAATATCCCTTTGTTACCATACCTATGCGATCTGGGGTATCGATGAGATAAAGAAAATTATCATTTTCCTCATTTATACAATAAATAACATATGTAATTTAATTACCGTATCTGTAGTAATAAGTATAATGAAGGGAATAATAGAGAAAATACAAAGGAATTTACCAAGGTGTGTCGCATTCACTTGTCAATGTTATGTATCGTACTCCAAGTGAATAATATGTACGTAATACTGATAACTTGTTATCAATTGAATGACCTCCGTCAATGCTTAAGATGCTTCCAATTTTACCATCTTTAAAAATTTGATCTATATCTGAAAATAAAGCAAACGAATATTGCAATATTATCAGTTGAATATAAAGGCTAAAATACACTTGACTATATCTGAGAATAACGTATTCATAAATAGTAAATATTAACTATATTTGATGAATAATTATCATTATGTCTACATCATATTGATCTTCAACATTAATTAGTTCGAAAATAAATTTACCAACCTTCGGAATTATATGCTATTTTCAGAGTATCTTTATATTTTTTATTAAGTCTTGTAATAAAATCAATCTGTTGAAGAGCCGAAGCAACAGAATCTTTCAGCTGAGAAGAACATTTCGGTTTTGTTGTCCATACCTACAGTGTTTGCATAAAAAAAAACACACACAATTAGTTTAAAATTCTTTACAAACATTTGAATATTTAATAACAGAACTTACTTGACACCCAACCATACCCTGTTTCAATTTGGGTATATCTGTTTTTACCCATTCAAACGATGTTTTTTTACTTAAATCTTTATCAAATTCGAGATCGCTAATTTTACCATTCAATTGATACCACAATGATGCTGGTAAGTTATTATACCTGTAAAATTAATGTAAAAATGAATCATTACAAATTCAGATTATATCATCTACAGCATACGCTATAATTACCCACCCATCAACTATTGGAACATTTTTCAAAACATCGTGACCAACAAATTCTGCAGGTTTAGGAGAATTTGATGCATCACCTCCGGATAGTAATAGGGTGAAAACTAATATTAGTACTACAATTATACTGACTACTATCACCCCGTATAATATCAATCTTTGGGAAGAGACTGAAACATAATAGAAACAATTATTGTAATCGAAGTGTTTCAAACATTAATGCCTATAGCTTTTTTTTTTTTAAACAAATTGTTGCAACACGTGCTTTTAATTTCGATGATTATTCCTCTATCTAATAACAATGAATCTACTTCTTATCAAGTTTGCACTAAATTTTTTTTTGAATAATTCGATTCGTAACTCACCATTTCTAAAATATCTATCCATGCAGCCATTTTCTGAATCCATGATGTGTCAAAAAAATCTACTGTACGATTACTTCTGAAATGTTTGAACTGAACTATTAAATTTTGAATTTAAAAAAAAAAATCTTGAACGAAAGTAAAACTACCTACTTTGAATTTGTACCCATAAATAAACTGTAATGACAGCAATGAATACCTAAAGCGAGTTAACGTTTAATGATAATTGTTATCTTTTATCTTTTTATTTACCTATGAATCAATTTGTACTTGAAAATGTACATCAACGATGGAGTTCTGTTTTTTGTCTTATCTTTGAGTGTGATTCGTCATATACTTGTAATCCAGTTTCTGGTAACTATTTGTGCTTGTCGGTACGACTTTGTATACATAGCACTTGACTGATTTATCGAATGATTTTAACGAAAAAACGTCCTACCAAGATCTGAGGATGAGGGTTTAATAGATGGCTAATCAAACCGCAGCTAGGAATAACATGTTTAATATCGATCAAAGGTGCAGAAAATCATCCATCATTGCATTTAAATTGTCTTAAGTATTTAATTTTGGCCAACAGTTTGGTTTTCCATAACAATAATTATTAAATGCAACTGCTGGAGGTCTTCTTTGTACCTGGGATTTGCGTGTAAGCGCGAATATTGGGTAATGTTATTTGTTTTGCATAACGTAACTGCGTGAGGAGCTCTGATGATAACAAACGATCAATCATTATCAGCAATTTCAACAGAAAGTTGTTTATTGGTGGTTTTTTTTTTCAAAATTAACAGACTAGCAAACGAAAGCTGTGGTGAATTTTCTTACTTCATCCAGTCTCCAAAAAACTAATCTGCTTTCTTACTTGTATCCCTGTTTGTTTTATTGATTCCATTTTTATTCATTTACGATAGCTTAAAGTAATGATGATTTTTCCAATTAAATCATAAAATACACATTTACCCAAATTTTTAATTCTTTGTCTTTTTTTAGATGAATAGAGTCTGTAATGCTTAAAACTATCAACATTGAACATCATATCACTTGCGAAACGACCTTCAGGGCCAATTAAAGAAGACTATAGGCAATTTTCTTCATTAAATTAGGCTAATTATTCCCTTACCTACCTTAAGTATCTTCAAGTCATCCTCATCTACGTCAATATTTTATGGTACGGACGAGTACGTAGTGAATAAATCTTTCCCCGTACAATAAGAGCTGGGTATATATGTCGGCTCGTCATTCACAAAATCGTACCTAGGAGTAATATACACACATGACGAGAGCAAAGTACCTCTACCGACCTTCCAACTGTATCCAATGCCGAGCAAAATGTCGTGTTTTCTTTTCGTTATGTTACGAATAAGTATGAAGTTTTGTTTTCAAGAAAAGCTACATCAAGAATAAAGATATGACGGGGGTCATTAGAACTAAATTATCGAGACATGAGCATTCGAATGCGCTAGCTGGAGCGTAAAGTTTTCAATCTTAATGTAGGCCGCGTCCCGTTCGGTTGTACTTTTTCGCGTTTACACGCTAGCGACGAATTATTCAACAATGTTTTTCACCACGTTTTAACAAAGTGGCGCGGCATTAGCAAACGACTGAAAAATCAATAATTATTGCCTACGAGCGATGACCTAGATAAATGGAAAGGTCCAAATAAAAATTCCAGGGGTAGTAACTTCCTAAGTCATGCCATCTTTCAGAGATGTTTACAAAGCAGACAAAAATTTTCAATGGAATAAGCTCTTGAGATATTACACCATTATCGTATGAAAGTTTTTTCATATATGATCTCATTCCCGAGAGACTTTTGGCTCCATTATACACTATACGTGTAAGCTAAAACTCTGGGAGCTGTCATTTCGAGAATTTTATTCGCGAAAGTAACCACATACCTAAAAACGAGTGGTTCGATATGCTTAAAATAATGTAACATCCTCGCATCAACATCAGCGTTACAACCGACTCGAAAAGATTATTGTTAAATAAGATAAAACCATTTGTGTTAGAAGGACTTCAAAGCATTTTCATTATTCATTTGTTCGTAGCGATTTGCAATTATTCATACGATTTTCATCTGGGTTTATCGTCTTTGATATTCTATTATTCGAACCAAAAGATTTTAATGATGAATTTCCAAAAATAAGCGGGATCTATTTGAATAATTTAGTCAAAAACTCGATGTCGAATTAATGAATTTTAAAAATGACTGAATTATTTCTAAATTAAAAATTTAATTTGAAGATGATTCTTAAAAAGGTCGAAATCTAAAAAAAAAAGTTATTCAACATCCAATTTTTTTTACGTTGGTAAATATTTCTTCAGTAATTTTATTTTAGTCACCTACAAATTGAATAATATTCGCGAAATTAGGTGCGAAAATTTTTTAAAATATTATATCGTTTTTTCAGTATGAAATGAATGAGCTGGATACGTTATAAAACTCGGCGCTGGCGCTTTAGCCAGCCCAGCATGCGCTTCCAAAATTGATCCAAAATGTTTCAGCCTCCTCTTTAGTTTTATCTTACCCTATAGTAAGCTATAACCATTTCTTTATCGGTCTTCCATTATTTTAAGTTTTTATTTTTATTTTTACTCGTGTTGTTTATTTGTTATTTTTATTAAGTAGGTAAGTTTTATACGCAGTTTAACGTATCTTTTAAATATATACCTTAATTTAATAAAATGAACGCAACGGTCGTGACGAATATTCATAACCTACGTGCTTAGAATGTAACCTCATTCGATGGCTCAATTCGGCAGATTTTATTTACCTCCATTTAGCGCTGTTGTAAACGTGGTTCGCGAAACAGCCAAATCTTTCGTACCAGAAGATAGCCCTTGCTTAGAAATTCTGAAAAAAGCAACTGGTAACGATAAAGATCCATCCCAAAATGATAACACCGAACAGACGCGATTTAATCAGAATAAAAAACCACAAAGCGGATACTCTGGCATATTCGAGAGTAACACATCTTACGATGAGATAGAAGGTGATAACATAGGCAATAAAATTGATTACGATGGGCAACCGTATCAAAGATCGGCTCCTCAGAAATTTTCCATCGCTCCGGGTAGTTTCGAAGAAAGCCAAGATTTCGGTGACGATTGCGGCGAATTTAAAAGTAGACATAAAATTAACGAATGGCAAGCTGCGTGGAATGTTACAAATGCTATACAGGTAAGATAACTCGAATATACCCCTACATTCGATTATAAAATTTTTCATTTTTATTGGTTTTTATTTAACCAAGAGGCCTACCATCACATTAGGGAAAAAATTGGTGAAATTTTCTACAGCTATTGTTGTAAAAGTTGAGAAAAAAATCGAAAGCTGTTCATTTTAAATAAAATTGGGAAAATACGTTTTGTGCTTTGATTACTGAAGCTTATTTTCAATCATTTTGTTGACGAAATTGAGTAAAAAATAATCCTATATCAAAATGCAAAACTTATACAGATACGTGAAAAATTTTTCAACAATATTTAGGTATGTAGATGTACCTATTTTATGAACACATGCCTGAATATGAAATGGATGAAAATTTGAACACAATTTAAATTCGAAATATTCATTTCTTTTTCAAATTTTGCTTCTCAATCCAGTTTCAAAATTTCGTCATTTTTAAAAAAAAGTGAGTACGGAAGTAAGTAGTGTAATAACAGTAAAATCAGTATGACGTTTCTGCAATGTTGATCTTATACTGATAAGCTAATGATACTAATTCTGCTGAGATAAGCGTTAACGTGAAATACCTACTGATAAGTAATAACACAGATCTTCGATTCGATTAGGCTTTCTAGTTGCAACTAAAATGAAACATTTACAAAATACTCATTCCATTTTTTACGTTGCATAATATTTTTTATTTAATTATGTACATATCACATCGATTAATATGCTAAATATTTTAATTTCAGGGAATGTTCATCGTATCGTTACCATTCGCAGTTCTACGAGGAGGATATTGGGCGATATTCGCAATGGTAGGCATCGCTTATATATGCTGCTATACTGGTAAAATCCTAATCGAATGTCTTTACGAGATTGACTTAAACAACGGGCAACGTGTAAGAGTACGAGATTCATACGTTAGTATAGCCAGAGAATGCTTCGGACCGGTTTGGGGAGCCAGAGCTGTAAACGTGGCTCAAATGATCGAATTGCTGATGACTTGCATATTATACATCGTAGTCTGCGGTGATTTGATGATCGGCACATTTCCAGATGGTTTTATAGACGGCAGGAGTTGGATGTTCATCACCGGTTTGTTCCTGTTACCTTTAGGATTTGTAAAATCTCTGCATCACGTATCGTTATTGAGTTTTTGGTGCACTATGTCTCATTTGGTGATTAACGCCGTCATATTGGGTTACTGCCTGTTGGAATTACCAGACTGGGGATGGAGCAAGGTGAAATTTCACATAGATACGAAGAACTTTCCAATCTCTTTGGGCGTAATTGTGTTCAGTTACACGTCGCAAATTTTCCTGCCTACTTTAGAAGGCAATATGGTAGATAGATCGAAATTCGACTGGATGCTGGACTGGAGCCATATCGCGGCCGCCGTATTTAAATCTTTATTCGGTTACATATGTTTTCTAACATTTCAAAACGATACTCAACAAGTGATCACTAATAATTTGCATTCGCCCGGATTCAAAGGTATGGTGAACTTCTTTCTTTTTATCAAAGCGTTATTATCGTATCCGTTACCCTATTACGCGGCCTGCGAAATACTGGAGAAGAACTTCTTCAAAGGGCAGCCAGAAACGAAATTTCCATCCATATGGTACCTAGACGGCGACCTTAAAATATGGGGATTGGCGTTCAAATTGGCCGTCATCGTGGGTACTGTTCTGATGGCCGTATCTATACCGCATTTCGCTATTTTGATGGGATTTATCGGCAGTTTTACCGGCACCATGTTATCGTTCATTTGGCCGTGCTATTTCCATTTGAAGTTAAAAGGTAATTCGTTACAATGGAAAACTGTGATTTTTGATTGTTTTGTTATTTTTTTGGGTTTTCTGTTCGGTATTATCGGCGTATACGATTCCGGATCTGCTATGATCGAAGCTTTTGAAATTGGTCTTCCATTTTAATAACTTACGTACCCCTACGGCAGCAGTTAAAGTTATATATTATTTGTAATGTATATATTTGACCTCTATAAGGAATTATGTTGACTGTACATACCCCGGAACTTTTCCCATTCGAATCTTCAATTCAATTTCATTAGTTGAAAAGAAGCTTTAAAAGTTGTAGTCGTTTCAACGTTCGTACTTATATTATACCTGTAACGTAAAAAATGGTTGTAATTTAACTCGATTTAATCGATGAGTTTTTGGTACAAGACACATCAACAGACTTGGGACAGAAGGTACCTATTTGACTTTTATGATAACGATTTTACATAGTGATAATCAAGTGCAAAAAAGCAGTTGCTTGCGTTTTCCACGTAAAGTGATAATTGATAACACAGATAAGAAAAGTTTATCCTTTAATTTTCAAAATAGTTCTGCACAACTTCCGATTATTCGGGAAAATCGGATAATTGAAATCAGTTAATCCGATTTATCGATGTTGAGTTCTTTGAGGAAAAAATTAAAATTAAAGAAGTAAGTTGGAAATGGAATTGATGGTTATGAAAACAATGTTTATCGTGCGTAACCGGGTCAAATCGGTTAATCGGATTTTACCCGAATACGATTGCGATTATTCGATTTATTCGGATTTTCCGATTAGCTGTGCAGCGCTATTTCAAAATTATATTGTTCATTGTTTCATTTTTGAATTATTCAATGCGTGCCGTATGCAAAATGAGAAATCACATCGAAATTAGGCGTGTCATCAGCAAAATATAATTATGTAGAGTCTGTTCATCAGTAAAATTCATTGGAATTTTCAAAATTATAAAATTATAGAAAGTACGTGGCTACTTAATTTTTCTAACTTTCTTTTTTCATTTCTGTAAAAAATATATCAAATTGTTAGTACCTTCAAAAGCATAGGCATTATTATAACATTACAAGCAGCTCTAATGAAAAATGAATTCTTTATCTGAATCAAACCTCACCTGCCACTTGGTTCCCATAAACGTTCTTCATTAAAACTTTATAATAAAGAAAAGACAAGTATTGTTGTAGCACGCCAAAGTACTTAATTAAAATAAGAATAAATCTCGCCAATTATAACACTCGACAGACTGACTCAGTGACTCAGCTACTTCGTAAATTCTATGAATGGCTCTTCATCATCTAGAGATGTTTGTATGTTTGAAATTCATTTACTTTTATTCCGAAAAACAAGAATTAGATATTATGTATAAGTATTAACGTTATGTATTTTGAGTACTTACCTGTGTTTATGAAACTTTTTGAAAGTTTCAAAATGAGTCATAAACGAAAATTAAGCGACTGGAGGTAACGTAGGTAGTTGGTGTGTCATACAAACCCATAAAAACTAAAAAGTCTGACAACAATGCTTATAGTAAGTATAATATTAGTCATAAGGTACCTCAAGGCTCATTACATCTTAAGATTAGTTGCTAAAAATTTTACGAATTTCCAATCTCTCGTCGTCAGTAAAATTTTTTCAATATTATAAAATTGAATTGAAATTTCAAAAGTCCAGTTTCATCTCATTTTCAAAATTTTGGTTTCTTTCTCTGCTTTCGCATTGGATGAATAATACAGTAAAAATGATTAAAATTAATTTTGTGAAAAAATAATTATACTTATACAGATTTTATGTTGATCTTGATACCTGTAACAAAAATACTCGTTTTGATTTGTTATTTTTCGTTTTTCAAGTGTCAATTAATGATAACATTTTCAATTTATTTACATACCTTATTAAGCACTTGATTACTTATTACCAGGTATTTGTTGGCGAATTTTCCCAATTAAAAAATGTTAGAGTTGATATTTTAAAAATTCAACAGTAAAAATTACCTTTTAATTTATCTATATAATTAGTCGCGCTTTACGATAAAATAGTTTTTTTGTAACTTAAAATCTCTTATTATCAGCGAATCATGAATTGAATTAGTGTATACATACTATTGTATTTTTATCCTAAATGGTTGATACCTTTGCTTTTGCTAAGAAAAAAATGTTTAATTCATTTTTTCGTTTCAATAGAATTAAATTCAACGTTTTCATACTTCCAATTAATACGCTATTCATCAAAATAATTTCTATTCTTACTACCATTTTGTTTTTTTATTTAATTTTTTGAAATCAGTGTTGCTATAAATGCAAGTACTTAAGTCGTAATTAAAATATCCGCCTAATTTCAATTACCTATGTGATGTGATGATAATTTTGGAAATCTTGCATAAGGGCAATTTTAATGTAACAAAATGAAGTTACGTTTCGGAATTTTATTTTTACATTGTTGATATTTTTAAATTCTTTATATACGACGTTACAAAGAAATAATTAGTGATAGAATAATTATGTCTTCCATATTATATTTAATTTTAATTTCGTATCGAAGTCTTCCACTTGATTAATATTTGAAGTTGACAGATCTTCATTTTCATCGTATTATTTTTATATTATATACTTCTTACAGTATTTAATTATTATCGCTTAATCGTGATTTCATTACCAACGTACGTACATGCTAAATTTATGCATTTAATATATAGTTAATTGTTTATTAAATTTATCAATATTGATTCATTTATATATATATATTTTTTTTATTGTTTATCAATTTCAAAATGACTGATAAAAATCGGCGTTATTTTATATCATTCAGAAAAAAATTTAAAAACTTTTCAATTTTTTAATGTTAAGCATTACTCACTTAGTTATTATAATATTCGTTGTGGTTGTATACCTAATCCGTTGTGGTAGCGAGTAAGTATCTACCTAAAAGAAATTCTTCATTGTTAATTGTTGATTATATGTATTTTGTACAAAAGAATGTACCCCATGTTTTAGAATTGAAATTTTGAAACAAAATAATGATTCGCGAGCGAATCTGTAATTTTAAAAAAAGCAAATTTTTAGATGGAACAAAAGAACTTGCGAGTGTAAAGATATGAAAAATGAATAAAGTGAAAAGAAAATCCTCTACTAAAACACAATTTAAAATTGTAATTCGAAAAAGAAAGAACTTTCATTTTTTTTTATTTTTTATTTTATAAGCTCGTGAAAATTAGCCTCAGTTTTAGTTTTGAAATGGAAAACATATACCTGTAGCGAATTTAAAATGTACAGTTTAATAATAATTTAACAAAATACGTTCTTAACTTCTTACTGATCACAGATTTACATTTGTAGGTAAATCGAGGTTACGTTCTGAAATCAGTTTTACGTTTATTCCATCAATAAAAACAATATTCGAGTACAAAAATTCACAACTTTACGTGATTTATATGTTTTATTGTGTTCTATTCTGTTCATAATATTATCATTCGAGATGAATAATAATTTTATAAAATTTATAATAAGGATAAATTACAATGTCTTCCAAAATATTTTCTACAGTCATTTAACTTGTCTTCCATTCATTATTACCGTATTTTACTATTAATTAATATAAATTTTGTTATTATCGTACTTATATTGTATAATTTTAGCTTTTTTTTTTACGTTATGTTATTAATGTAGCACAGTATTATGGTGATGGGATAATTTCATGAAATAAATACTTGAATAATATTTCGATGTAGTTATAAATATAATTTTGAGTGTGTAGGTCTATCAGAAGAATGAATGAATAAATGACGAATTATTACACAGTAATAAATTATGTAAGTAGCTGTGTTTGATTTGGGTAGGTAGGTAATAATAAATATACACAAACGGACCCTGTATAGTGTATCGGTAAAGAGATCAAGAACTGAACATTTTTTCAAGCTTTTGTTCAGAATATGATTGAAATTTAATCTTACAATACTCATAGATTCTACCTGATCACTCGGGTTTTGAATTTTTTTTAAATGAAGTGTAGAATTCTAAATTTTGGTAGAAATTGTTTTATAAACACAATTTTAGGAAGCCCTTTTTTAATGAAGATTTTAAATAAACGCTAAGTGACGATGAATTTGTATTGCCTACTTTTTTTTATTTTTAATTATAAGATCGAAAATGAGGCGAGTTAATTTAATAAATGTGCCAATAAATTTATATTAGGTAAATTTTATTTAATCAAGTAAATAATGGTATTTTTTCTATGGCAACCAACAAGACCATTCGCCAAAATAATAAAGATTACAATGAATTTTCTAATAATGCTGGCATAATGGTATTACACCTAGCATATTTAGGTATCTAATAAAGTAGATAGTAGCGAAAGTGCAAAAAATGAAAAAAAATTTCTTAATGGCAATGATTGAACCATACAGTAGGTACTTTACACATAGAAAAAAAACACGCAAAGACATATTTACTTTTATAAATAATTTATCTAATTTCTAATTTATTTGAGCAAAAGTGAAAGATTGAAAAAAAAATAGCTTAAAAGAGTTTATTAACATAAAATCTATGCTATGTTAATAGGTAAGTATGATGATGATTACTTCATAAATAACAATAAAACACGCTGAATACAATTCAAAGACAACAAACTTATAATAAAAAGGTAGGTAAATAAATGCAAAAGGAAAAAAAATTAAATAGTAATTAGGCTTGGTATGCTGATACTTTCATCAGTTAAACATAAAATAATTTTATACGCCATATCTGCGCATTTTAATATGGATAACTTAAATAAATAAAAAACCAAAAAAAAAATTGTAATATGAATTAACAAATTGGTAAACTGTTTTCATAATTATAATGAAATAGTTCATTTCCTTCGTTGTTGAAATTTGGCGTCGAATTGATTTATTTTATGGAATTTTATAATAATGAAAAACGAAAACGTACAATAAAGTGAACTTACGTTGAGGTAAGTTCATGCAATTCGTAAACTACAAAAACAACAACGATAAAAACAAAACAAAAAAAATTGAACTAGATATACCTCGAAAAAAAAAAAAAAAATTAGCCAACTAATGAATAAAATTTACGTGCTATGGGTTAAACATCTTCACTCGTCATCTTGATTGTGTCTTGCGATAGCTAGTAAAATCATTGTTAATTCTTTTTTATTTATTTTTCCATCTTTATTATAATCGACTCCGCGCATAATGGTTTCTTCGAAATCCAATAGGTCTTGAGCATCGTAATCCTTAAAAAAATATTGAATTTCGAATTAAAATTTATTTTTATTTACACGTTTATTTAATTTTAAAAATGAATCGGATATCGACTATAAGTTTATTAAAATTTCATTCTTACGGAAATCAGTATTTGGATATAAAAGGAGAAAGAAAATAAGCAGGAAAAAAGATGTGAAAACACAATCAACGTAAAAGAATATTTTAAAGTAAATACTAAAGAATAATATTTACTTTTTTTACAAGTTCTAACAAATCTTTTAAGAAACCTCGTAGTTCTTCATTTTCAATGGTACCATTGTTGTCCTAGAAAAATTACAAAATTTTACAATATAATAATTTAGCAAAAACTTAACAAGTATTTTATAAAACAAAATGGATAATCTTACTCGGTCATAGAGTGAAAAAACACGCTCAATGTCTTCTTTTGTTAACTTAGTAGCACCCTGAAAATTAAAAATAGATTTTGTTAATAAAAAATGAAAATAATTTCTACATTACTGTTGCAAACGATCTTTATACATATAAAGGGTGTCCATTTGATTCTAAGTTGAGGTAAATAACACACGATGGTGAATTAAATTTACACGTAAGTATACGTATTTGGTCAGATTGTAACCTATGAATTATTTCATTTGAGCTTTACTTAAATTTTCATTTAGGTAGTTAATTTATGTGTTCCATACGGTAAATGGACACCCGTGTATGTTTATAACCACATTAAAAGAGATAAATGTGTATAAGGTAAATTCTTCTCTACGTATTATGTATACAGGTAATGCACTTTCTACAAAAAAAACAGTCATCTTTCATGACCCTAAAAGGTAATTGTATAATTTTAATAATGAAAAAAGTATGATTTTTTTTTTCTTTTGTAATTTACAAAATACAAAATGATTAAAAATCGCATTTCTAGAGCGACCAACTACTACGAGTATGTACATGAATAAGTAAAGCGATCTCGCAGTTTACAAAATACGTTGTAAATGTAATGTACTGCATTTATGTACAGCAATAGGCGATATATGCATTGGAGCTTGTTCTAAAACACCTATCTACATATCATTATTTCTTAATAAAAATAACCTTTTCATCCATGAAATACAATACGAATAAGGAGGTTCGCAATATTGCTTAAAAATATACTAAAAGCTTAAAGTATACCTAGGTATATGCTTATAAATGTATAATTATTAATTACGAATGACGATAGATTGCAAAACGGATCTGAAATAGGCAAATTAAACATTCCCCTCGGAGTAATAAGCGTGTGCTTTAAATAATACATCACTGAACGAGAGAATTTCGTTAATAAACAATTCAAAAAGCTCAATCTCCTACCGCAATCGTGTTCTTAGATTTCATCTAGTAATCGATTTCAATTCGATTGATATTTTGGGTGATATTTTCTCCAAAGTAAATGTAAGGATTTATTTCATTTTCTCTTGGCCTAAAAATTCTATTGCTTTCTGAATCACGGAATGTATCAATATAAATAAAGCCTTAAACTCAGCAGCTATGCAATGTATACTACATTTATGTAAGTATGTTTGCATAACCTCCAAATCAAAGGATAAATATACCATCATTAGGAACACTATTTAAAACTATAAAAGCGGGGTCTGCGCCAGGAAAATAATATTTTCTAGATTTGGTTTGGTTGAATGTGTTTAGTGATTTGTGAAGACGAAGACGTAAATGAGAAAGGAAATTTTCTACATTTTTAGTATGGTTTTCCTGGTCGTAATTGTCAAAGAAAATCATACCATTGTGAAATAGTAACTTAAGTTTGACGCGAAGAAGATCTGAGAAATTCGTTTTTAGGGTCTTAGAAGACCATCAAGACCTTTTTTGAACAAAAATCAGATATTCAGTTTTTATTCTAATTTTCAACATGTTTCAATCAAAACCAAGCTATTACGGTTTAACAACCTGCTGCGGTAGATGAGGGTGGGAATATCAACAAAATCCGGTTTGGGATCCTAGAAAACCATTAAGATGATTTTTAACCATGTCAGATATATATATTTTTTTTCAAAACCAAAAATCATTTGCTCAGCTCTATACTGACCAAAATCGATCAAAATTTTGATTCTTTGAAGTGGGGTTGACTTTGGACCAAAATAGCCAATCAATAAAGAATCCAAAGTTGTATAGAATATCCAAAAATCAGCCTCTAAATCAATGTTGAGGCAAGATATGAGAGTTTCCCCCTTCATTTGACCTTGAAATTTCTCTATCTCCCTACTGAATTGAGCTAGGAAATTGAAATTTGGTATATACATTTAGTGGAGGCATGAAATATGCTTTTTGACGGTATCGACTTTTCAGTCCCATGACAACCACTCACAGCCTCAAAAATATGTTTTTTTGGTTGGTTTTTCTTTTTGATATGGATATGTCTTAGGGCCAGGGGTCATTTTATGAAAATGTAACGTTTATGGTGTAACATTTGTGGTGTAACGTTTTTGATTTAATGTTTTTAATCAAAAACTCAAAAAATTTAAAAATTTAAAAAGTTGAAATAAAAATAATAAAAAAGCCAAAAAACAAAAAAAATGAATAATCATATTATAAAATTAAAAAATTAATAAAATCGAAAAGAAATAAAAAATATTAAAAAATAAAAAAGTAATTGAAAATTTAAAAAATTAAAAAATAAGATGAAACTTAAAAATTAAAAATATTTTTAAATGAATCAAAATTGATGTCTTAGATCTAAGGGTCATTCTATGAAAATGTGACGTTTTTGATGTTACATATTTGATTTTTGATTTGAAGATAATTGTATAATTTTTATTTTACTAGAAAATAAGAAAATCAAACGTCAAAATGGAGTGAAGAGAAGAGTTAAACGTTTTTGATTTGAAGCTTTCGAAAAAAATCGCAATAAAAAAAGACTATGAATGAATTTTGCACTTGAGGTGAAAATGTGGTCTAGAATTTTTCGTACAAGGGAAAAGTGGCTACTTTTTTTTATTGAGTTTATTCCTCACATAACTCCTCTGAAAGTCAAGCCAAGAAGTTGAAATTTGGTAGGTAGATATAGTATATGTTCTAGATGTGCTTTTTGGGGAGTTTCATCTTTTTAGTCTCATTGCACCCCCTCACAGCTCCAAAAATGTACCCATCGTACAAATATCGTCAGTTTGGTATCATGTGACGCGTCATTTTCAAGTCAGTGCACATTAGATCCCGCTTTAAAAAATTTTAATCATGTATTAAAATTCTGAAACATGGATTTTTTGAAAGTTCCATAGAAATATGCTTTTTGGACTTTCTACGCTTCATTCGTTCTCTAACCTAGAGGAAGATGGATGTATACAGCTGCGGAATAATGGAAATTTTAGACATTAAACTAAGACAGTCCTCTCAAAGCATGTACTGTTATTACTGGTGAAAGAAGCAACTCTGCTTCGAGATATTTCATAATATGAATTTAAAGTAGCAAAAATGATTATAGCTTGTAGTTTTTATTTATACATACAATGAGGAAGCGTACACGTGATTAATATAGCGGCATTATGAAAGCATTCAATACCTATGGGTAGGATGTGATATTAAACTGCAAACATTTATGGCCACATGATTCATTCATTATAATGTACAAATGACACGTTTCGTTCAATAAAGACTGTCATCGATTTACTTTCACTGACACGCCAGACCACGCAAATAATGGAGTTTTCCCAACAGTGGTAAGAAAGCTCACCATAAATAATTCGTTAAATACAAAGGTATATAACTAAAAGAAATTATTAAGGTAATAATTCAAAGAGCTACGAGCTTCAGAAAAGTTTTAAGCAACGCTTTTCCGGCACTTGCCAGCGAAACAACACAAAAAGGGAATTACATTTAAGGCATCCGTAAAGTACGTGTACGATACCATATACCTACCTAACGTACAGGCGAGTAATTACATCAAAAGGGCGAACCCGTAGATTACTACGCGAATAATCGTAAAGATTAAATCAGATTTACGTAGGTTTATAGATATGGCGTGGTCTATATAGGTAGTATTTATACTGAACTAAAATACATGAAAAATATTTTCATCGTTTTTATCTTATGGTTTGTTTCATTTAAGCGAAGAAAAAAAATTTTATGTTTCTGAAACGTTTAAAACAAGATTAACTATACGATGTGTTTATTGGAAGACGTCGGATTAAAATTTAACCTTTGATGGTTTAAACTTTGTTTGAAGAACGTCGTATCGCATGATTAAGTTTTATACCTATTACCTACCTAATGTTTAATCAGCATAGTATAGAAGGAATACCGAACCTCATTTCCCATTGGTAATCGAAGCTTATAATTAAGATAAGAAAATTAATTATAAACCTCGAAATTCGTTCAATACTGAATCGCTTAACTAGCATTCAATCTGGAAAAAGGCCTATTTTAAACCTTTGTTGGTGCAACGACTAACGAAGCTGTTCATTTGGGGTGTTGATTCATCTAATGAAAGGCAACTGTTACTGCGTTATGTCACCAATCATGCATATATGTGTATGGTATTCGAACCGGGCACTAAACTTGGAGCGCTAGTGTAGCAACCAATGAGAACGTTTGTTTACTTTTGAAACAGGACTTTTCTTTTCAATTATAAGAAAAATTTATGAAAAATTGAAAATGTTGAAAAGGGAAGTTATTATTGAACATACGGACCGCTATCAAAACCATGGTTGGACGCTGAAGTTCTTCTTGACAGCAACTTCTGAATAAAGGTTGGTATTGAGAAGAAATTACCTTTAGAGATACTTGAAATTTGTCTTCAAATGTCAAAACCCAGCCAGATGTTAACCCATACATGACCATGTGGGGTATATATGTACCCCAACAAGTAACACTACATACAAGACCATGTGGGGTATATATGTACCCCAAATACAAGACGGCACAATTTTAGTTTCAAAAGCAGGTAACACTGAAAGCTACAGAAAGACTATACTAGTAGAGTTATTTGATGCACAGGTAACACTGTTCACTGCATACGCGCGTTTCAGGCTGCTACTCACTTGCTATTGCGCTTACTACGATCAAGATACCTACCATGGTGTCTAAAAAGTTGCATACTCACCCATGTGTCATTTATTTTTTTCTCGAAAATACATTTGTTAAGGAAGTTCGAAAAAAGTTATCTTACTAAATTTCTATATTTCTGAAGAATGGTTTTAATTGCGGTTTTGATAACATTGTACGCAAACTCCTCGTCGATGTTGAGCGCAGATAGGACCTCCACATCGAT
>FIZR01012364.1:0-16342 GCA_900060175.1 Ferrisia virgata
GGTTTTTATAATTGAATTGGAATTTTCTTTTTTTGAATTATTTCTTAGATGTAAATCCATTTGTGGAATTTTTAGTAACCAGGGGGGGTGGGGGTATGTGATTGGGTTTTGAATAAGATTTTTGATATCAATTTGGATTTCGTTCATAATTAAGATAAACTTTGTAATTGGGTTTTCTATTTAATCTCTTAAATTTGAATATTTCCAGCAAAAATTTCAATATTTTCTGATTTTTCCCAGGATTTTCAAAAACTAGACACCATGTTTTTGGATCTGAATTTCAGATAAAGTCTGCTAAAAGTGTATTTTCAGGAGTCGAAAAAAAATGGTATAAGTGTAAAAAATTTTCAAATTTTTCGGTCTCATGGGCGGTCCAGGCCACCAACCTCCTCCCTCCCTTCTCTTCAGGTACTCACCGTTATTATGTAGTAAGTACCTACATTAAGATGGATGGTGGAGTGAAAAAAAAACCATATTCTGAATGTTGACGAAACTCACGCAGATGGTTGCGTTCGCGTGGAACATCCACCATACAAAATTTTGTGTCCTTAGTTCGAAGGGGAGGGGATGGAGGTATGGGTCCTCAAAATAAGATAATTTGTGAAATAAACGTAGTTTTTCGTACTTTGCGCCCTCCTTTCTCCCGAAAAATGGTATAGGACCCAGGTCGCAGAATTGAAAGATGCGATTTGAACTTTAGTATCAACCTGTAGCTCGGGGGTTGAAAAGTTACAAATTGCAAAAATCTAGATTTTTTTCATTTTTCAAAAAAAATTAAATTAATAGGTCTATTAGCTCACACACGAGCGAAAATTTTTTCTACTCGATGAAGTTGATTTCCGGATTTTAAAGATGACCTAGAACATGAAAAAAGTCTTTAAAAACATCAAAAATTAGATGAAAAATTGTAAAAGTCGTTGAAAATAATTGAAAATAGAATAAAAAATCGATAAAATTTTGTTACGAATGCAAAAAATTAGAAAATTGATCAAAATCAACGAAAAATTTTGAAAAATACATGAAAATGTACTTGAAATATGAAAAAAAAAAATCGTTAAAAGTTGTCGAAAAATTGATAACAAATTGACCAAGATGCGTAAATAATGCAAAAAGTTGACCAAAAATTTCGAAATAATGTTGTTAAAATTAGTGAAAAATGGGTGGAAAGTGGATAAAAATCGATCGTTTTTAATAGCGTTTTTTTTTTATTTTAGGTCAATTTTCGCCTAATTTTCAACATTTTTCTCCCATCTTTGATCAATTTTTTGCATTTTTAACGCAAGTTTTTCAATTTTTTACACAATTTTCATTAATTTTTACAGTTTTTTTTTTTTTATATTTCATGTAAATTTTTGGCATTTTTAACTCATTTTTGTCAATTTTTACCCCATTTTCGATAATTTATTTTTAATGTTTTTTTTTTTTTTTTTTCAAATTATATGTCAATTTTGATATTTTTTTCCGCATTAATTCGTAATTTTTGATCAGTTTTCTGCATTTTTAACCCATTTTTTATCAAATTTTTATACCCAATTTTTTTAATGATTTTTAACGATTTTTGGTCAATTTTCATTCAGTAACCATGCACGTAATGATAGTAATGAAAGGTAAAGAACTGAAACGAACAAAATTATTGGCAACTGTTTTCTGTTTTTCGTTTTATTCGGTTCTTCAATTTAATTTTATTCGTGTTGTTTTTCAATTAATTCTACTCTCGAATTATTCGGTTTATGATTTGGTTCTTAGAGATGTATTTTAAAATTTTTGAGTTTTTATTTTCTGTTCATCAAATTTTGAATTTTTTATTCCATTCTTTTTTGTTCAGAAGGGGGTTAAATGGGATAAAACGGTTCTTCTTAGGATTACGGTCTGTTCTTGAAAGTTGAAACCCAGGTGCATTTAGGTCGAAATAATTGGATAATTATGCTAATCGGTTCTGAAGTTGAAAATATTGCTCTTTTTTATAGTAAAATTTCTTCAACGAGGACGAAATTTTTTTCCTTCAACAAAGATGCAAGATTTTCCAAAATGTATAAAATCAGTTATTTTTCAAAAAATCGCTTTTCAAACAGTTATGAAAAAAAAATCAAAAATTGAAGCTATAAAAAGCGGTTGCTTTCAAAACTTGTAGTAGCACTTCAGACATTGATCATTTTTCAATTTACATCTTATTTTCTACGTAGCACTCTCGTGAGGGGTTATACCATCGAGAAGTGAATGGGTTGTTGAACTCGATCAAATATTCCACCCTATGCATTGCTAGGTACAAAACGGGTTTTTAACCAAAAGTGACCTATTTTCCATCTGCTACAAATTTGCTTTTGGAATTTAGCTTTGTAAAAAAGGAAGAATCTGTGTTTTGATAGCAAAATAACCATCCTAATCTGCAACGTTTTCCCTTGATCCATCATCATGGTGAAAAAAAAAACCTCAATAATGATCAATCAAGCATCCATATACCTGTTAGCTGGAGCTACTTGTTATTTAAAAAAATTTCGCCTCCATTTAATTAATTTTAATTTTTAATTTTTTTTTTACAGATAAGTAACAACATCTTACACCCATTACCACCGAAAAAACTAGCCGTCGAAAAATCCTCCACCGCATCCAGCGGATCAGCGGCCGTTGGCGGTGGAAGACGAATGCACAAACGTAAGCTGACCACACCTTTGCATCGCGAAGAAGAAAGCAGTTGTTGCAGTTCAGACGACGAAGAAGCCAGTAACCTATGTCGCAACAGCAACGGCGGTGGCGGTGGCGGTGGCGGTGGTAGCAGCAGTCGCAAAAGATATCCAGTCCTGAGTCCTGCATCGTCGTGCAATTCATCGGCGGGCATTACAATAACAGCTAGTCCAAAGCCAGTTCCTCACGAAGATAGCGACGGTGGCGGTGGCGGTGGCGGCGGCGGCGGCGGCGGCGGTAGCGCTGCTGGAGGCGGTACATCGGTGAAAGACTTGGAAAACGCCATGTCTAAGCATTTACCGTCCAGTACGCTGGATAAAAATCCGTCTCCTTTGATCCATCAGACGACCGATTTCAGTACGGACACGTTGTTGAAACAGCAACAACAACGAAGCACCATACAATGGATCGGCGCCCATCATCACCATCTCAATCAGCTAAGTCACCAACATCCGCAACCGTACGGTCCGGCGTCCGCCTTGTTGAAACAACTTTACGCCGCGAATAGAGAAAGCGTTATACGAGCCAACGTTCACGCCGCTTCCGGGCTACCGGGTAACACGGCCAGAAACGGCTCTTCGCCCGGAATACCGTATTATTCGAGCGATGTTAATCACGTAGGTCCACTACCGACACCTCCCGGTAGCGAGGGATCGTTCAGCGAGCAATTTAGTTTATCTCATAACCAAAAGCCGAACGACGCTTTTAACAGTCTGGTCAGTTCGTATTCGACCGGCGGTACGTATTCGGTGGATTATCACACGGCAGCGATGACACCTCCGTCCTCGGTCTCTCCGCGAGACAAACACCAGCAACAAATACATCACAATACGAACGGCACCTCTTTCGACGGATCTGTTTATAACGACGTACTCAGGCATCAATATCTTAATTCTAGTTCGACTGAAATACCCACTCAACCGTTACCTTTGAAACCTCAAGCTTATACTCCGATGCATCATAGCGCACTAGACGCGTACGCATCCGCATCGTCTCTAGATCAATCGCAATTCTATCATTCGGCCGGCTTCCATATTTACCATCCTTCCAATAAAGCTGCCGCCAGCGCTTCTGTGTACTCGGATGGTATCAAAAATCCGTCTAATTGGTATACTACTCCTTCGTAAACATCTACCAGTACTCCTCCTCCTTCTCCTCCTCCTCTTTCCTCTCCCCTGGCCCCCGTCTTTTACGATTCAGCTTCATTTTTGCTCATACGTATGACATTCCTTTTATACATACTATTTAATAATACCTTCCGAAGATGATGAGAAGACACAAAACTAGGAGGCAATAGTTTTATTTTATCATTATTTTTTTTTATGTACGTAAATTCGCGACTGTTACGTTTTAGCGTTGTATTTAATGTTAATTACTTTCTTTTTTTCTTTTTTTTGTAAAATATACGTACTATAGACGATACGATACTGCGAATGTTTTAAAATGTAAACAACAAAAAAATATATATATTTAAATAAAATGAAAAATATAAATGTATTATAAAGTATACGTATTAATTTAAGCTTCGAACAAAATGTGATTATGTGCAATGTTTTTGTTTAAATGCATATTTAACGAGGCCATCTGTTTTGAATTTAAGTAAAATTTAGGTTTAAAATTTTTCTCTTTTCTCTTCCTCCTTCTTCGTGTTTGAATATTTTCTTATAGCGATTTTGAAATTTTATTTTATTTACGTAATATTTTTATTAGCGTTTTTGTTGTATTTATTTATTTATTTATTTATTTACTTATTAATTTTTTACGACATGCTTTACGTGGAGCACAAAATAAAAAAATAAAAACAGCGATGTTTTGAAATATAGGTACCTAAAATTTCGCTATTTCTTACGCTTGAATACAGTACTTTTTTTTTTTATTGAAAATTTATAATTTTCACGCTCTCTGCGCTTTGGCCATATATATATATATCTACATTCCCACTGATAATGCTCCAGTTCAAGTGCATTTCTAAACGTCTCATTGAAATATTTTTAAATATCATTAATTATTATTCAATCTATTTTTTTGTTAAGTTAATTATTTTGTTGTTACTGCCATTATTGTTTTTGATTTTTTTTTTCATTTTGTTATCTTTTTTTTTTCGATTTTATTTATGACGTTGTTAGTGTGTATTACTTTATTTCGTTTGTATGTAAATTATGTTTAACTTTTATTTCTCTAATTTTCTGTGATTTATTGGACATTTTTAGATAGTGTTGAGTTTATTTCTAATGAAATGTGCAATAAACGGTTATACAGGCCAAATGTTATAATTTTCAATTTTTGTACATTGTAAATTATTGTTCATAAGAAAATAAAAGCGAAAAGAATTTAATTTGGATGTTGTAATTATTAGAAAATTGGATTTATTTGCGTATCGTGCTAATTAATTTAAATTAACGATACATATTGAAAAAGGCGACATTTAAGAGGAATATTGAACTTAACCATGAAAATGCAATAATTTTGCTAATACTAATCAATAAAAACTCGAAATGGATGTTAGAATCGTAATTAGCGATTTATAATTAGTAATAACCCCTCGTTGACCACGTTAATATTTCTTAGTTTTTGATACAATATGGCCTGTTCAAAAAATATTGTAACTTACGCCTTCGATTCGTCGAAGGCGTACCCTATGCAACTCATTCAACACAAAGTTTTCATCTCCAAAACTAAGTACTTTTTATTGGAATTTTTCCCATATTCGTGTTCAGCGGCCTCGAAAACCTCCGTAACCAAAATTTTTCTGACCAGAAATTCAGAATTCTTCACGAAAGAGAATATGCGAATCAGATATGAGCATAAAGTAATCTATACTTACTACAGATAGCTCGTATAATAATAAAAATTTATCGCTCCTTTTTCAAAACCGAAATGATAAGAACGTGGGATCCGGCTACAAGGTGGCGCTGCAACGAAACTACCCCCCCCCCTCCTTACTTAACAAATTATAAGTCAACACATGTACCTTTTTGTGGATCATCGCTGTCGTCGGGAGTATTGCTTTTGGCTAAGATCGAACAGAGAGAGTAACAGGTTCATAAATGAACCTTTTATTTTGTATATTTTACGTTACATTCACAGTTTGTTGTTTACGTTCATTTTTTAAACGTAAAAATCTCGTAAAATTGGCCAGCGAAGCTGAAAAATGCGTTAAAATGCATATATTATCAGGGTGATGGGAGGAGGACCCCATCCAGTTAATTTTTTGGGAGCCGGAGGGACTCGAACTGAAAATCCCGGTGCCAGAGCTGGAGCCAAAGGTACCCTTTAAAAAATTGAGGAGCCGGAACCGAAGGGACTTGAATCAAAAACCTTGAAGTCGTAGCAGGAGGAACCAAAACTCCTCCTTCCAGATTCCTGAATTCTTTTTTCTTTTTGAACAAGATACTGAAAGTATTAGGTTATCATACTAAGATAATATTGTAGTTCCTGGAGGTGAAAGAATTGGCACTCCACTTATATGTAGAGAGTATTTTGGAATTTCATAAATTAAATTAAAACCAGGGATCTGGAGTGGAGCCGGAGGGTGAAAGAAATAGGGTCCCCTCCGATCGGATTTTTTGGAGCTAGAGCAGGAGCTAAAGGAACTTGAACTGAAAATCTTTGAGCTACAGCGGAAGTCAGAGGTACATTTTAAAAAATTTTGGAAGTGAGAACTGGAGCCAGAGGGACTTATATAAAAGTTGTGGAGCCAGAGTCGGAGCTCGAGGGATTTGAATCAAAAATCTTGATGCTGGAAGACCAGATCTCCTCCTTCCGGATCCCTGTTATCGAGCAGTATTTTCTTCAATTCTTTCTAAATTTTCCGGAAATTATCCGAAAGTTTTGCGAAAGTTTTTCGAAAACATTCCAAATTAATCGGTTCACAAAATTAAATTGAAATAAAAATGCAGAAAATTGATCAAAAATGGGGATGTTTGTCTAATGTTCACAAAATTCTCAATGATTTTCAACGGTTTTTAGCCAATTTTCAAACATTATTTCATGATTTTTGGTGAATTTTCTACATTCTTGACAAATTTCTGTCAATTTGTTACTTATTTTTCGATCACCCCAACGATTTTTTTCATATTTGTAGTCAATTTTCACATATTTTTCATCATTTTCTCCTGATTTTTAATCGATTTTCTGCATTTATTGTTTAAAAAAAAGTTACTATAATTTCATATCGGCCGTTTTGTTTGGTTTAAAAGGTCTGAAGCCCCGAATATCTCGTTATACGAAGCTGCAAGAGAATTCAACCGTGCTCAATACGTTTAATATCTCGCGTAGCTTCGTTGGGATGAGTTTTATGTTCGGTTCTTTTATTTATTGGAAAATAAAAATATAATAAACCGATCAGATTGCTAAAAATTTGCTCGATGTTAATCTGACCGATTTAGTGCATTACATTTTTATTCGTACTGATAAGAGCTCAGTTGGAATTATACAAATTACGAGTAATTTCCTGTTTTTCTCTTGAAATAATAGCGGAATCGCGAGTACGTGATTCTATTGAAACGAATCCGGTTTCTGAATGACAGAATTCAATTTCACACATTCTCAAAATTCTTAATTGCAATTCAGAATCGTTCCAGCTCTGCAGAGGTGTAAAGTTCTCAAAAACTGGTATTTACTGTTGCAGTTATAATAGAAATTTTGATTCTTTAAAATTTACATTCCTTACCTACTTTGGTTACTTTTTCCAGCGAAGTACTAATAAATGATAATGATCTCACATTTTTAATTTTTAGCTACCTTTGTTCAGAATTCTTGAAAAAAAATTTAATTTAATTATTTTCTTTATTAGTATTATTATTTTGAAAAAAACTTTATTGGGCTTAAGGTCACGTACATTTCTGGGAAGAATTTATTTTGCGAAAATTTCCTGAAAGATAATCGCAAAAGAAAACTAAGAAAAGTGGGTGCATAATTCACTGAGATCGCAAATTGGATTCCTTTGAGAAAAGAATCAGATTCCTGCTAATTAGTGATTCTGATTCGCTATATTTCAGAAGTTGACTTTATTCGACCTCGCCAACGAAACCAAACAGAAGCAGAATTCCTCCCTAGGATTGCGTCGAGTTCATAATAATATTGTTCTGTTACCGCAGAAATCAGCTGAAAAATTGTAAACATGCTATGGATGGTGATAACGGTAGGTACAGTGTACAATAGCATTTGCTGACTGGATTATTCAGAATAATTTTACGCTTCCGATTATCAATTTTATAGACACTGATTTCTAAAACGTATAAACATGCTAGTGTACAAAATGATAACACCAATCAGTAAAATGTAGGGATGAGCGAGCAAGTAAATTTTGGTTCTCGTTCTTGTTCTTCATTTCTAACAAATCAAAATTTTTATTCTTGTTAATTTTGTTTTCATTTGAGATTTGTAAACTTTTTTGTCATGTTGTCATGCTTCATGAAATATTGTTCTTTGCTGTGAAATATTTTAAATTAAGCTACGTTAACGATCGTGCTTCGTTAACCGATGTCGCTGATTTCTTTGGCAATTACATTTCAACGAACTTTCAACTTAAAATTTGCTGTCATCGAATTAGTCAGAAAGCATTCTTATGCTTATCTCGATTTTTAAAATTCTCACTGCCCCACAATATCTTCTCAAGAGTTAGTTCTAATCCTCTTCTCCGTAAGGAATCACTTTCTGTTACACTATTGATAACTTTACTCTAAAGAAAAAACTTTTACTTTCGCATTTGTGCATTTTTTAAAGTTTAGTGAATAGTTTGTTTCGTCTGTAGAAGAACTTAGAATTGCAAAATACAGCAGAATGTCCTACTGAGCTATCATGACAATAACGTAACTATGGAATGATTAAAATTCCACATGAAACGCTTATTAAAAAAATTTCAAACGAAATATCATTCAACGGAAAACAGTGTACATATGTCTAATTTTAACAATTTCTTTGGAAATTATAACAAAGAAAGGTATCAAGATTCTTTCCAAGAAATACCATCGTTGTATCGTTAATGTCCTTTCTTTACTTACTGAAACTGAAACATTACGAAGCTTATTCAATTCACATAAGGAATAATTTCGAACACATAAAAAAGAATCAAGGGAATTATCATTTTAATAATTGATAACTCAAACATCGTAAATTAATAAGTAGTGTATAAAAATTAATATATAGATATACGATCCAGCAATTGAAGTTTTAAACAATAGGTGAAGTTTAAATCATTAACTCAAGTATGAACATCATTTTATATAAGTTATACAATTAATGATAAATGGTCGAGAATAAAATTATAGAAAAGAACGAGTAAAATACAAACGAAATCGTAGTACTATAAAAAATAACATTCAAGATTAAAATATAAAATTTAAAAGATACGTAAAATATAATCTGATTATATATTTAAAAAAAAACAACCATCAAAACGACTGGGTAAATCTTAATACTTATAAAATGAACGAATACAGCAAAAAAAAATGGTACCAACGTAGGTACATTTCTTCAGGTAATAACATCTACGCATAGCCTATATCAAATAGCATAGCTAATCCTAATGAAGAACAAAATTTGCCATTTGGATGGCAATCAGTTCGGTGCTGTCAATTGGTGACAGCGATTCATTCGATACATCCTACAAAAACTCAAATTCATTATAATTATATATGCCTAACCTTTGAATCGTAAAATGTTTTTGTACTAAAAAAAAACTTACGTCTTCGCAGTCATCGCCATCATCTTCTCTGTCAAATATAGCAATTGGGTAATAATCATAATTAGACTTGGCTGCGCTGTAAAAAAAATACAAAGTAGAGCTAATTCAAGAACACCTATTCGACAATGTCATTTGCAAACATCATTCAAAATTATTTTTGTCTTATTTTTATACGAAATGCTTACAATCTCATTGCTCACACTATCGTTGAAGTAATTTTATGAAACCAAAAGCACCTAGATAGCTAGGTATGTATACTTACACGTTAATTTTGGCAGATAATTGCGTTCGCCAAGTATTAAAATTCTCCTTCTGTACAGAACTGAAATAAGAATAGTTATACGCTTCTTTTAAGATCGAAATCATTAATCCGTACAACGGTATTATTTTCTCGCCTGTGCCGATCAGTTTATAAACCCCATAGGATACTGAAATTGCGATACATTAATTATAAATACAAATAAAACAGTGGGTTTACCATTTCACTGAATGAAATTGGAGCAAACCTTTCTTCAGAGCATCTATGGTAAGACCAATCAATTCTTTCTCCACATCGACGGAGATTGGACTTCTCATCACTCTTTTCAACTCTCTCGCCGCATCTTCCAAATCCAAAGGGTTGAAATGATTTCTCTGCCAATATAACGCATACAATTGAAATATGCATTCACCTTTTCTATAAATACTTCGATTCATAAAACAAATCCGAACTTGGATAATTTGTTTCAAACGATTTCGCCGGTTTCGAAGCTCTTCAATTTCACGAAGAATTTTGTTTCTCGCACCAATCGTCATTTCCAAAATCCCAACCGTTTCTTCGAAATACGATATATTGGTATGGTTAATGGAAATTATATCATTATACGTGAGATTTGCGAAGAAGAATAAATACTTATGTAGCCTCAAAATACGTAACCATCGATGGATAGCTAATAGATTTAAAAATTACAGAAATAAATTGCAAATTAACAAAAATACCTAGGCCTGATATATACGAATATTTGAAACATTTAACTCACTTCGCAGAAGGCCTACGTCTGCATAACCAATACACGTTGAAAACGGACAGTAATTATCAACTTTTAGTTTGGGTAAGTTTTGAACGTAAGTCTCATCCTACAATGAATCCGAAACGAGAATTTCAATAATTTGAAATACAAACTGAAGAAAATTAAACACCGCATACCTTATACTGGAATTTTTTTTCTATATTATAGTTCATACGCCTTTCGAATACGGCAAACCACTGAACGAATAAACTACAATAAGTAAATAAATTACAAATGAGCACATAATATCTATGTTTTCGAACCCAAAAGCATTCATCATTTGAACAATATTACTGTTTCTTTGGTTTCGAAACCCGATACCTACCCTTGATCTGCGCTAAAAGCCGGATGATAACGTAAAATTTCACATATTTTTAATACGTTTAGAATTTCAGTATCGTACAATGTAACGTAACTGAAAAGCACTGGAAGAATTTTGAAAATCAACGTTTTCGCGTCCAAGTCTCTTGTTTTAAGTAATGGAAGAATTGCGGCCAAATTTTGAATTGCAGTCTCCTTCTTACAGTTTAACAAACTTTTCAAATACTCTGCATACAAAGCGAAACACAAACGAGGATAAAACAATTAATCGAATTTATAAAACCGACGCCATTTACGAAACACTTATAATACAATAGGACGCTTACCTAAAGAGTGAACATTACGGCAAAACTCTACCAAAACACTTTCATCCTTTCTTAAATCATTCAGCAGACAAATATAGATTGTATATTTGTCAGAAACGTTTAATTGATGTAATTCATCAAGCATCCCAGCAACTTTGCTTTGATCCACTGTTTAAAAATACGATATAAATTTACGATACATTTACACCAATAGGCTGATGGTTTAATTCAGAAAACATAACAATAGACAACTGATTTACTTACTAGTATCGTCGTAATGCTAACAAAATAATGAAAATTATATTATTGAATAAAATCGCATTAGATCAATCGACACCATAATAAAACAAAACACAAAATGTAATGAGCTCGATAATCGGATTTAAATATTACGAGTTCGTTTCCCATACAGTCAGTCGAACAAATGCCGAAACCAATCAACGAGACTTATGCAAAAATCGGGGGGAAGTGTAGGTTCATTACAGTGGCAGATAAGGTGGGAATCTATGAAACGAACAGGCGCCTAAGAAGATATAATGTATGTTTGTCTGTTATTTTTCTATATTATTTTACTTTATGGCAGCTGATAAATACCTCGACAATACACAAGAATAACGTACACTTCAGATGTAGGATATAAAAATAGATAATCAATTGTGTTGCAGAAGTTTTATTAGAAAGAGGCCTACGTTGAAGCGTTTACAAACTTTCACAATATAATACTACGTCCATGCAGAAGGGATGACTCATATAAATTTGACAACACTGAAATATTGGAAAGAAGCGCAGCTTACATTATAATTTTAATCATCAATGGACAATGAGTAAACATTTTAGTTAAAAATTGAAAATTTTACCTTACATTACGGTTAGTTTAGTCAACCATCCTCAGTAACACGAAGACTGCAGATAAGTGTAAGCGTTAAAGGAAAAAAACACTGCGAATGAAATTTTCAACAATAACAATTACCCAAGTAAATACTTATCTTTTCATGGCATACTGGTTCTCAACACCTAAATTTTCAATAAGCAAAAAAACTAACACCCGAGTTTTATGATAAAATGGTTATAATTGTCGAAAATAAAAAGTACACGAAATGTAATCGAAGTTCAATAGAAAAAAGTCCAGATTATGGATCGTTTGAAGCCTAAAAGGAAATATTTTCCTACTTTGCATGAATTTCGTTAGTGGAATAACATGACAAGAATCCATTGTAATTTTTGTGCCTTGGTACAAGTATGTAGGTAACTAGGTATTTACTGGTGTGTTGATAGGCGCTCAGTACATTAAATACCTGTTACCTAAGCACTTGTTCGGTTCATAGGCGTACTCAGAACTTTTATTTTCCTTATACTTACTAAAATCATCGCTCGGAAGGATTGTTTCAAATAATTATCCTCCTTAGAAATTAGAGGTAAAATAAAATCGTATTCCGGAAAGCACATTTTAGCATATTTTTTCAACTCCAAGCATCGGAACTTTTTTATGCGTTACAATCAGACTACTTTGCAATATGATTCAAAATCGAATTTTGAAAAACTCCCGAAAAAGGCTATGAACCTTTAGCCTCTTCTTTCAATGCGCCATTCATATGAGCTAAAAATTCTCTCGCTCTTTTAGCAAATTTTCTGCTTTCAATCGTGTAACCTGCAGTACCATCAGTCTCAGTAGTATAAGTAAGTGCTTGAGATTAAAACTTATGTTTTATTGAACGCATTTTTCATACGTTAAGGTGAGTATTTTTTTGGTAACAATAGGTCGATCTATATCCACTCATTTTTGAGTCTATTCACGTCAGGTTTTCATTGTGCTCACCTAAGATTGAGGGCCAGCTTGCTCCAGGGCGAAAATTAAGGGGGAAAAATGAAATCGTAAATCATAATAAAACTTCATTTTCGAAAATATTTGAGTAATTTAATTACGCAGGTTTTTTTTTGGAAATAACTCCTCCCCTCGCAAATTAGCTTATTGATTCGCCTCGATTCACCATCTTCTTTTTCAAAAATAGAACCATCTAAACAAAGAACAAATGAACAATATGAAGTACAATTGAAGTTTGAATAGCATAAGAAGAATCTATCAAGCATGTATTTCTAGCGCATGCGCGTCACTTGAAATCTTATCAATCGAATTCGAAGTTGTTATCACAGCTACTTCGTTCGTAGATATTATTTTTATTTTATTTTTCTTACCGGTAGATAATTTGCATACGGCTAGTGCATAATTTTACTGTTCGGTCAATTTTTCTTTTAAAATTCATTCTAATACAATCAAACACAATGATGCATCGTCCAGCAGGCGATAGTGACGATGACGAATTCAGTGATTACGACGGCTTTGACGACTACTACGTACCTTCCGTTAAAACTAAACTTCAACAACCGGTAAGCATATCTAATTCTGATCGTTTAAGAGATGCCATCAAAAATGAATCGGTCGAAGAAGTAAAACAACTTTTACAAGAAATCAAAGACCTCACGAAAACAACCGATGCCAATGGTTGGAATCCTGTAACACTGGCAGCATATACCGGAAATTCTGAAATTTTACAACTAATATTAGATAACTATCCACTGGACCAAATAAAAGACTCGTATACGCCTCTGATGGCCGCATGTAATGTCCCGTTAAGTGAAAAAGAAAATGTCGAAGAACGAAAGAAATGTATAGAATTACTGCTGGCGGCTAAAATTGATATAGATTTTACTGATCGTTACGGAGTGTCAGCTTTAATGTTAGCATGTAAAGTAGGTCGTAGCGACCTAGCAGATCACTTATTATCAAACCAAGCCGATATTGATATCCATGATAATGACGGATGGACAGCGCTTTTTTACGCTGTTAACGACCGTCATGTGGACTTAGTTACATTACTGCTCAAACACCATGTTAACGTGAATAAAATCGATAAACGGAATCGTAAAGCATATGACATAGCTTTTCAAAAAAATTACCCCGAGATCGTTGAATTGTTGGAACCCAAAACGGACATTGAAAAATTCGAAGATCACGTAACTTCGGAGTCTGTAGGAGAAAAACAGTGCAATATTTTAGAATCTACTAATCCTATGTTTCATGAAAGCATTACAGATATAATAACTGCGTTTCCAGAAATGGAAAGATATTTAAAATTGCCAGGATTTGATAGTATGACTTTACGAGAATTTTTAACCATTAAAAAAGACGAAAAACTAAGAGAAATGGGTATAACTTTTTCATCCCATAGAAACATGTTATTACACCGTATTCGTCAATTTCATGTAAGTAAATGGTCTCCAGCCTCGTTCGGATTAGAACCACCGGATAAAAGTAATTCGCAATTCTGTTCCTTGTTAAACATTTCCAATTTCGCTGCCACTATTTTCCGTCAATTATATTCGCTGAGGAGTACATTTCTCTACATAAAGGACGATATCCAACCTTTTTGTAAAAAAAATGAAATACTGATATCTTTAAGTAATTCCAGAGCCAGACTAGTCGAAATGAACGAACGATTAGAAAAAATTAAACAAACTGCAGAAGAACTCAGTTCGAAAACTCAGCCGTTTTTGAACGCGCAAAAATTAGTCGATTAAGCCATTTGTACCGACGTTTATATTCATTTGATATGAAAATACCCGCTTATTTAATTCCGTTTATTTATATTTTAATGAATTGAAATTATATAGGTTGTTATTTTGAAGTTGTTAATTTTATTTTCACTCTACGTATTTTTCACAATCTTGTACTTTTTCATCTTATACAGTTATATTAATTTTCAGCACCAGCAAAAACAAAATTACAATAACAACAAAGTCGATGAAATTCTTAATAAAAAGATTTATTATTTCAATTTAATGATAATAATATTAATAATACCTTAAAATAAATCATTAAATAAAAAGAACATTACAGATTTTATAAAGATACAAAATCTTGGGGAAAAGGGCACAGGAATGAATAGGTAATGGGAAAAATATTTGACACTTCTGATAACACTGGATTATAAATAGACTAAAACTTAACAATACTTACAGTATAATAATATTCATACAATAATACTTATAATAATGATGATAACGAATCAAAACAAACGACCAACAAGAAAATACAAGGTAACTGAATCAAGTACACGGTACTGAGAGTATAATAGTAGATATAATATATTCATTCTGCGCCACCCTGTTTTTTTGTACGCCGACCTCAATTTTTAAGTACTTCAGAAAATCGCAAAATTCCCTGCTGCCAGGAAGAAATCTATCCACTCTTCTAAAATGATAAATTTGCGTAATGTTTAAATTATAGTTACGATGAAACATAATCGTACTCGTATGTAATAAACAGGATGGTAAAACTTACCAATTTTATCCATTATTCGATCACTGTCAAAATCTCATAAAAGGAAGAAGCGCTTTCTCGAAGCTTTCTCGGCGATTGCAGTAGTTGGAACACTATTGAGTTGGAATTTTAAAAACCGATAGAATAAAAAGATACGGAAGAACTTTTAAGTAAACCTTTACATAAACTTTATTCAGCTTTCACGAAGAAATCAGACCACTATTCTAAAACGATAAATTTGCGTAATGCTTTAATTATGGTGAAAATGAAAGTACGTATTCTAACAGAATCCTAAACTGACCGAATAATTATCAAAACAGTAAACGAAATTTCGACAGAAGTATGACGAAAGAAAGCTATCGATCGAGTACAAACTTGTACATAATAATCGACATGTCATACCTAAGAATGCAAATGAGTTTTCTTTTTACAATAAAAATAATTCAATTACAAAAAACTTTTTAAAAATAGCGGTCAGAAGAATTTTCATTTCATAATACTGTATATCGTATGTAATACTTAATGAGAAAAGTAAAACTTACCTACGCAACTCATTATCGAGCGTATCTTGGTTAGAACCGAAATTAATTAATACGCGTAACAAACAACGATAATCTATTAATTTTACTATGAAATGAATTGAAAATCGTAAATTAAAAATAAAGTTTTCTCCCCTAAAAAAATGATGTTTTGTTTTCACTGATATCACATCACCATATTCGAAAAAATTAGACCGGACACCTTTTTAGTATCTAGAATATAAAATATAGTATCTTATTGATCCGTTAGAGTGCACATCGGTGCACATACAACATCTGTCGAAAATATTCGACTTCGAGCCGAGTTTAGCGCTCCCGTAACTTCTTGTAGAGGACTCGACATACGTATTTCGCGATCTCGCGAATGCAGTGTTGCCAACTTAGCATCCCGGATGCTAGATTTAGCATAATTTGATTTTTCAAGATGCTAAAATTTAATG
>FIZR01012368.1:0-18968 GCA_900060175.1 Ferrisia virgata
TCCGTCAATAGAGAATGCATATCCGGAGTAGTGTGGCTGGATTTTTGAACCATCGGAGAAACATTGTTTGTAATCAGAATAATTTTCAATAGCTTGGCGGAATTTCTCTTTGATTGCGATTGGATTTTGGTCGACTTTTTTATAGTTAGCCATAGTTAAATCGATTTCAGGAACGTTTAGTTTCCAATGCGGATATTTAATATGTTCGTGAAAGAAGGGTTGGTAAAAATATTTTTTTTCCCGAAAGAAAAAAGATAAAACGAGCAAATTTTCAATTCACATCGTAATTTACTGAAAAAAAAAAGAGGAAGTGGGGGTAAGTAGGGAGGAAGGAAGGTTAAGAATAAAGAAACGAACTTTCTCGTACATATACAGTATACTAAAAATGCGTACCGAAGAAAAAAAAAATAGAAAAAAAAAAGCAAACGAAAATTAAACCCAAACAAGTGAACGTAAGAAATATACTAGGTAGGTATATGCTCGGAGTGAATAGTTCTTCTTAATTTGGCAATTTGGCGGAATACAATTGATGTAGAAATTGTAGGTTTGTTATTTGCTCGAATGGCCAAAGCGTAAAGTACGGTTCACCGTATGTATCAGTGTAGACCTTTCGTTTGTACGGCAAGAAAGTCGTTTTCGCAATAATAACGACGACGCAAGAAGAAAATAAAAAAAAAAATTATATTCGTTTTTAAGTGGTCAAAATCAATAACGATAAATTCCGCAAGTGGCGAGAAAATTTATCCAAAAACCATCATAAAATTCAGCTAGCAATCGAGTGCTTAAGCGAGGAAAAGAAATTAACTCTTCGATAAAACAACATTACAAAAAGTAAACAGCTATTTAAATCAATGTGCTGGTGAGAGAAAGGGCGGAGGGAAAAAAATCTGCACTACCGACGATTTCTTTTTTCTCGTCGCGTCGCATTTTTATCATTCGTAGTATACCGTACCTATTTTGAATTCAACGAAGGGGGGGGGGGGTAAAAATATTGCGGAAATGTTGTCATATTTTGCACTTTTTCTAAATTATATCCATTCGAGTGGGAAAAAAATGACGACGTTGAAACTGTATTTATTGTACGCGTAATATGTATTCGCACAAATTATTCAAAAGTTGCTGTAGGAAAAAATCTCGCACAGGCTCCTGAATGACGCGTATACTACGTATGTAGTATATTGTAGCCTGTATAACCGCAATATATATTATGAATTTTATATTTTCGTAAACAATGCCTGGATGAAATACCTACGTATAACTAAAACTCGATGGCATCGTTTTACGTAAAAACTTTTTCTCAATTTTTATTTATTTATTTATTTATTTTTTTCGTCACGATTCTTCACCGTGTGTATATTGTACATAGGGGGGCATTATCTGCTGTACTAAAGTGTGTATAACGAAAAGCTAACACATGCGAATACCTTACCCTAGTAATAAATAATTTCTCTATCATTTATATGAAATTACGTCAAAATGAACCCGGAACTTCTTTACCTTTTCCCAGGACGAATAAAATACCTACCTAGTCGATTTACGACCTCATCTCGAAACCATTTTAGGAAAACTTTAACGTTACACGAGTTGCATAAAGCAATTCCCCGAGGGGCTTTTTTCAATTAATTGTTGTAGGTATGTACCATTCTGCGATTAAACGGTACGATTTAAAATTTATTTTTAATATCTCGTCGCGTTTTTATTTATTTTTAATAAAGAAACGAATGTAAAGAAAAGTATTCGTGAACAAGTTTTCATCAATATTAAAAAATTCTGCGAAATTATTTTGATACGACTTATTGTTGCTTTTAGAGTTTCTTCCCCTTTTATTTTATGCAATCGTCGCGTCGCGTCGCGTCGTATTTTATGCACCAAGAAGAGAAATTAAATTTACAAGTCGTAAAATATTTAAAATCCAAAAAACCTCGGCGATTTAACTGTCTTTATTTTTTTTATTTTTATTTTTATTTCTTTCCACGTATTTACGTACAAAATAGTCACGGAAAACACGGTATTATTCGTCACGATTAACTTCGTTCGTTTTTCTCTTTTTTACGTGTAAAAAAAAAAAAAAAAAAAAACAGAAAGCTTTGAGCTGTGATGGTTTCCCAGCTTGACTTTGCTGAGATATTGAACATGTCTGAATTGTTGTTACATGTAAGGTATTATAAAAATCGATGATTTAAAAAAAAAATAAATCATAGGGTGGTAGTAGCAGATGATAGTCCACTTACACTGGACTACCATACCTGACCTTTCTGTGTAGATTTAGCCACGGGAAGGTTTTTGCCTCACGTGGCAAAAATTGATATACATATATGAGTGAAAATAAATTTGGGTCAAAATTAGTTTTGCCCCGTTTTGGAGGAGGGGGTGCTGAAGGGTGAAAAACACAAAAATTGACCTTTTTTAAGCTAATTGATAGAGAATCAAATGTTGTATAGCATATCCAAAAATCAACTTTGACTTTTTTCATTTTTAAACATGATTTTGGAACCACTGAAAAACAAAAAAAAATTGCGAAAAGTTTTTTTTGGCCTCTTGTGATTTACTATGAAACGTTACCAGTAAAAAAAATCAATAATTTTTTTTTTAATTTTTCGTGTAAATTTTGATGAACTTGGAGACCCCAAATTTTTACCACGTTCATTTACTTTTTCTCCATACTCCCTCCAACTTTGCAAAAAAAAACTCAAGTACTGAGAGACTGAAATGGTAAAAAAAATTGTCTTTAAATCAATCGATAGAGAATCAAAAGTTGTATACTAGATCAATTAAGAGGGGGAGAAATGATGGTTATACTCTTTTTTTTCCAAAGTCAATTAGGAGGGAAGATATGAGGGTTTCCCCCTTTTTGATCCCGAAAAAAGGCTATTACTCCCCTACCTCCTCACCAAATTGAGTTAAAAAGTTGAAATATGGTATGTACATTCAGTGGGAGCCCTAGATGTGCCTTTTGGGGGTTCCAACTTTATAGCTTCATTACACCTCCTCATACCCCCAAAAAAGTGGTTTATTGATAGTTTTTTCCTCATATTTGGAGTTTTTTGAGTTTGTTCAATTGAGTTAGGAAGTTGGAATGAGGCATGTATATTTCGTAGGGGCCCTGTATGTGCTTGGGGGGGGGTCTTGACTTTTCAACCTTATTACATCCCTTCACATCCCCTAATATGTGGCTTTTTGATCGTTTTTTCTTATTTTTTGAGTTTATTCCTCGCATAATTCCTATCCAAATTGAACTAGGAAGTTGAAATGAGGTATGTACATTTAGGAGAAGCCATGGATGTGCCTGGGGGGGGGGGTTCGACTTTTTAACCCCATTACTCCCCCCCCCTTACAGCCCTATATATGTAGTTCTTGGTAGGTTATTCTTATTTATTCAGTTTGTTCCTCGCATAGCTCCCTTCCGAATTGGGCTAGAAACTTGAAATTAGGTATCTGCATTCAGTAAAGACCATAGATGTGCGTTTTGGGGTTTTTAATTTGTAGCCCCATTGAACCATTCCTATTTTTAATATTTTCTTTCAATTCTCATGATTGTAATATGTCGCGAAAATCAGGCTAAGAAATCTTCGCTTTGCTATGATTTTTTTTTTAGGTTTATAACTAAAACAAAATAAAGATTCAACGTTTCAGCTAAACCCTGCAATAGTGTGAAATCTCAAAGGTCGCTAATTTTCAAGAATTTTCAAAAAATCGAAAAAAAATTGACGAAAATTTTCTTTAAAAATGGAATCATTACACAATACTTTATCTATACCCAAAATTATCGTTGTCAAATAATTTTCATCGTTTTCCCTTTTTGCTAAGGGGTTTTAAAAATGCCACTTTTTACGTTTTTTCACGATTTTCTGAGGTTGTGAAGGAATTTTTTTTGATAAACACCCTGCTGAAATGGATGCAGGATTTGAATTATGCTTAGATGATTAAACCTCTCGTCATAATGTAAGTCTTGGGGCAACGCTGTAAGCACAAAAGTGCGACGGAAAAAAATCCCCAAACATTGAATTTAAAATGGAATGAAAAACACAGAAAATGTTTTAGCCAGTTTGATGTGTGAAGTTTTTTAGCCAGTGTTAGGAAGGAAGAGGGGGTCTATGCCCGTAGTCTTTGGACTGCAGCAGAAAAATTGTGAGAAATAATACAAAAATAGTGAAAACATTTTCTTTTATAATAATTTGTTAAACCTCCTGTTGTGAAGGGCTTATGGTAGGAGGGGGGCTACAGGGCTGATAAGTAGAAACCGTCAGATAGTACTTTTAAAGTATATACTAACATTCTAGCTGAATTTGGAGGGAGCTAAGTAAAGGAATCAAATCAAAAAATTCCAAGAACTGCAGCTAAAAAATCCTCAATTTTGAAGCTCAAAAGTGAGTGTGATGGGACTTTTTCCTCCTGTTGTGAAGGGCTTATGCTAGGAGGGGGGCTATAGTGCTGATAAGTAGAAACCGTCAGATAGTACTTTTAAAGTATAAATATTTAATTTACACATAAAATTTTAACATTCCAACTTAATTTGGAGGGAGTTAAGTAAAGAATCAAATCAAAAAATTCCAAGAACTGCAGCTAAAAAATCCACTATTTTGAAGCTCGAAAGTTAGTGTGATGAGACTTAAAAGTTGAAATTCCCAAAAAGTGCGTGCAGATGGCCATTAAATTTACGTATCAAATTTAAATTTTCATTTGAATTAGAACAGGGAGGGGGGAGGAATCTAGGCGAGCAACCGACTCAAAAAATAACATATATCTCAAAAAGATAAAACACTTTTTTAGTGTTGTAAATAGATACAATGGAGCTGAAAAATCAAAATCTTCGAAAGGTACAAGTCAAGCTTCTACAAAATCGTTATACCAAATTTCAGCTCTCCAGCTCAACTAAAGTGATTTTTTGAACTAATAAGTGACTTTCTTTATGGTAAAAAAAAAAGAACAGAATCCCCATTTCTCGCGTCCTTATTTCTCTACGAGATTAATTTTTAGACTTGTTGGACACTTCTTGATTCTATATCGATTGTGTTAAAAACAAACAGTTTTCAAGATTTTGCCTCCTAGCACCCCCTTCTCGCTCCAGCCATTATTTTGGACGTGACTGGATTCTAATCTGCAGTCGTTTAAAATTTGTGTACATCTAATTTATCGCCAATCTCACTCCACAGGCAAAATTTGAACGACTGCTGAGCCTAATAAACGATTTTAGTCTTCGGAAGAAAAATAATAATAATAATAAAATAAGTAGGTATCTGATATGCTCGAAAATGATCTGGTTGGTTTTTTAGGGCCTTGCAGAGAGATATAGTGGATAGTTCACCCTTCCTAGTTTTCTTTGACAATGTAACAATGACGTAGAAATCAGGCTAAAATTTAAATTACTTCAAAGCGGAATATCTTTTTTATTTTCTTTCAGCGGGGTACATAAGTGTAATGAAAGGAAAAAACTGTCTACTTGAAGTCACTCGTACGTATACTTCGCTTTTTCGAGCGGTGTTATTAAAAATAACATATTGTAAGGTATTTAATATATTTTCTACTCTTTTGAGAAATATTTAAATTGGTATTTAAGCGAAGGATATTTTAATGTGTAAATTTGTCGCTTAAACGAGTATAAACGTTGAAGAGCACTCGTTAAAATGCTGTAAAATTCGCACGCTAATTGAAAATTGAGAGGGGTGTTTTATTTTAATTAAAATAATCATTTTTCGTTTTTCTTATCTATATGTAAGTACTAAGTACATGTATACGTTTGACCTTTTTGCTTTCTCGCCTTCTAAAACAATAGCTACGTAAATTAAAATTCTATTTAGAAGTTCTTTCGCCTTTTGTTATTGTTTTTTTCGTTTTCTAAATTACGAATTTGTTTGCGATGGAAAAAATTTTTCTAAAAAAAGCTTCGTACAAAGTATTAGCTCACGGTATAAGTATACCTTTGAAAGCTAGATTTTTTTTTTTTTATAAAAGGGAAAAAAAAAAGAATAATGTTAAGAAAACTATACAGAAAGCGTGAACTGGTAACCTTTGCCAGAAACGTAGTATATTTTATTAGTCGAATCGCCAATTATTTTCGCTGCGAAAAAAGAACATCGTCGAACCATTAAGCGAAAGAGAGAAAAAAAATCACAGTAATAAGTTATCAACAAAGGGAGCTTTTTCGATACAAACACGTTATAGTATGGTACCTTTTCGTAAAAAGCTAAGGTGCTCGATAATATTCGTAAAATTCAACAATCGAGTTATTCGGGTCGATGAAAATTTTTTATCGTTGAATTGTTCTTTATTTTTTTCTTCTTTTTGATTCAATTACACTAACGTACCTCCTTTAGATTTTATTTTTAAACCTATACCAACATTTTGTGCGACTTTTTTACCCCCCTCCTCCCAGTTTCGCATTCGTCGTTAATTTACATTTGACCCTAGATGTCGTGTTTTACGAGTTACACCTCGTCGAATGAATCCCAAAGGATAATCTTATAGGTAGGGGGGCTTTTTTTTTCTTCCGTTGAAGATATATGTGGTTAATGGCAGCCCAACGTACGAGGATAATTTTCGAAATTGGTCGGCGCGACATTTAGGTTTATACGATAAACTGATCAAATTGTGCAGAAAATTAATTGATTGTAACGAGAAAAATCGTATGTTCTTTACTACGAGTATACGCATACATCTTACCTAGTGCAAGCCTCCGTATCCTATTCTATCCCATCGATAGAACGCAACTGGCAAATAAATAAGAAAATGAAACCGAAAAAAAAAGTACAGCAAATTAGGTCCCTAAGGAGTAACTTTCTCATTTCACGATAACAGATGTTCTATTATAAAAGATATAAAAAATAAGCATTTCTAAAAATGATATATCGTTTTGTGGAATTATTTTTTGGAAAGTAAAAAAAAAAAGATTCTAAATTTATCGTGTTAGTGTTCGTTTTTTTTTCTGCGTGTCTGAATCGAAATTATTATGCGTAAGTATTTCGCCTCTCCTCGTCCTCTTGAAGGGTTTTTCACCCTTTAAACTTTAAGTAATAATAGTTTTTCAAATAGGTATAAATCATTTTTCGGCCAGTATAAATTTTAAACGCGCCAACTTTCGAAAGCTATTTCAATTGGTGTGTGAATTTGAGGTAGCTTTTACATTTTGTCGCCAAATTTGCGGCGTTTTTTTCTTTCTTTTACACTGTTTTAATAGTTCGATAGTGAAGTAGATTTATATTATGATGTTTTATGTGTTTACTTTTGATGCGGAGGAGTATTTTTTTAATAGTTAGTTTTTTTCAGCCCGATTTTCTATGTCAAAGGTATTGTCGATAAAATTACGATATTACAGACTATCGGTTTGCTACGGATGTGAAGGAGGGAGGAGTATTAAATGAATTATTTTTGGATGCTAGGAAATCATTTAGAGCCTTTATAGCTGCATCAGATATTCTTTTATTCTTTTTATTCCAGGTGTATTTTTCTCCACAGAAGACTTTTAAAAGTCGTGTACTCAGCTCAATAATGACTAAAATTGCTCAAATTCGACCAATAGGCTTATGTATGAGTAGGGATGACCTTGGGTCAAAATTCAGTCGTATTCAAATTTGGGAAAGAAGGCAGAGAAGCAAAAATTGCAAAACTTGTTCGTGCTTTTGTTAATCGTTACAGAATGAAAAGTTGTGCGATGTATCCAAATATCAGCCTCCTGCATCAGTTGAAAGGAGAAATATAGAATATTTTATTAATTTTAACCATTAAAAAAAAAGGAAGTTCCTCGTACATTTACCTTCAAAATTGAACTAGGGGGCTGGAATTTTGTATATAGACGATAATTTTATTTGTAGGAAATTTAGTAGGCCTAGCCATTGATTTTGTATTGGGCTAAGTATTTTTCATACACCACCAACCCGCTTTTCCCCGACCAAATAAGATCACTCCTCGCGCAGACAACATTGGTTTTTGTCGGCATGCTTTCTACTTATTTTAAGCGTCATACCTTCACCTTGGAGACAAAGGTGTCACCAAGTGGATGGCTAGGTGAGACCTAGACTCTTCCTTCTGCCCCTAAAATTTTCCTATTGATGCATACACCATACACTGTATATACAATTGCCATTTTGCTTAACTTAGATTTAAAATCAAAACCACTTCTTTGACATGGATATAATTATTTTCGAGCTAGCAGCCATTTTATCAAAATGATAAAAAATATTAAAAAATTGAAAAAGTTAAATAATGAATTAGAAATTGATATGAGGTTATTTTCTGAAAACATAACGTTTTTGATGTTACATTTTTTATGTAACGTTTTTGATTTTTGAATTGAAGTTTTTGATCAAGAACTCGTGATGAACTGACGATGCACGATTGCAGAATTTTTATTTTGTGCGAAAATAATTAAATCAAATGTAAAAAATGACAAATTAGAGTGAAAAGAAAAGTATCCTTTTTGATTTGAAGCTTTTGATAAGAAAAAACTTGAAATAAAAGTTGATTATGAATGATTTTTGCACTTTGTGTTACATATCCTTGTCAACTTTTGGGGAAAAAGGTGCTGAAGCGCCAAAATCAAAAAAATTGTTCCATTTTGAGTCGATCGATATAAAACCTAAAGCTGTACAACATATCCAAAATTCAGCCTCCTAGGTCAATTAGGAGCGGAGATATCGGGGTTTCCTCGTTCTGACGTTGAAAAAAGGCTGTTCTTCCCTCATCTTCCCTTCAAATTCAGCAAGGAAATTGAAATTTGGTATTTAGACTTGTTAGGGGCTATAGATATGCCTTTTGGACGTTTCAACTTTTTAGATTCATTTCCCACCCTCTCAACCCTGAAAAAGTTGTTTTTTTTGTAGGGTTTTCTTATTTTTTTCATTTTGTTCCTGACATATTTCCCGCCTCCCCTCCTAAATCGGGCTAAGAAGTTGAAATTTGGTATGTTGATTCAATATAGGTTCTAGATGTGTCTTTTGGTTGTGTCGACTGTTTAGTTCCATTGCATTCCCTCTACCCTCAACACTTATTAGGAAAAAACGATACTTTTTTTTCAATTTACATAATTACAATACGTATTCCACGAAAATCAGGTTGAAAAAACATCACAAAGCGACTGAAGGTACTGAAGTCTCCAAAATTCCCATCTTATTTCCGCCTATGGCTCCTGAAACATACATAAATATGATTCAATGATGTATACAGGAATTTTTCAAGAATGAGGTGCAATTTTCAAACTTCTTCCTGGTAGTAAGCTGAGAGCGTGAGACCAGAGACCTACCAAACGAGGGGGTGTGGGGCGTCTCACCCCCTCCCCCCCGCGTTCGGGAGTTGGAAAAATTGGGTGACAGTTGATAGAAGTTGGAAAAAATGAGAAGTAATGGAATGTTGGAATCTGTGACAGTTTTATCGAGGAAACTCCGTAAGATTTTCACCCGAGCGAAATTGAAATGCAGAGCCTACCAAACAGAGGGGAGGGAGATGTCACCGCCTCGAGCGTTCCGTAGTTGGCAAAATTTGTGACATTTGGTAGAGGTTGGAAAAAATAAAAATTAATGGAATGTTGGAATCAGTGACGGTTTTACTGCGGAACCTTTCTGGATTTGTGCCCGCAGTGGCCGATTTTAAGGGGTGAAAAATTTTTGAAATTTTTATTACAACATTTTTGCGACCCATTATACCGAATATTTTGTAAAATTTACACCCTCGCTTCGCTGGGGTTTTAATTCCTGTACCCCTCCCTTCCACCTACTGAAGTGGATCGTACATTTTTACCCCATGTTGAAACACAGATGAAAATATTTAGATATTGAAAGGAGGCTTGTATCAAAACTAGTCGGCAGTTGACTTGCATGAGAGTAAAGTCACACCTACGGGAGGGAACTTTTGGGCTTTGGCTTTCTTAGAAATTTTTTTGAGAAATAAATTTGAAGTATACCTTTTTGCGTTATGAATCAATCTTAACATGTAATAAAATTTGGCATTTAGAATTTATCGATGCAGTAAAGCACCATTTTTTGACCCTCTATTCCTAATATTTCAGAAAATTTTTTTTCTCGTTTTACCCTGACGTTATTCTATCTTTCATTTCTGAAAGAAATTTGTTGAAAATTCTTCTCAAGTGATAATTGTAACATGACGTTTTCGTCGCTTTTTTTTTTCAAATGGTAACAAAGAATAAAATTCCAAAAAAGTTTTATGATGGCGAGGGGTGTAATTATGACTTGACTGCAGCCCTAAATTTACCAAAATTCGTTCAGTCTTTGTCGCAAATGCGATTTAAACGCATCAGAATTTGAATAAATTGGCATGAGAAAATTTTAGTTAAAAAAAAAATTATTATTAAAAATGTTTTCTTAACCAAAAATGTACGTTTGTACGTGCTCAATAAATTTTTTTTGTTATGAAACTTGATTTTTTTGCAAATTTTTGGGTAAATTTAATACTCAGGCTGCTCATAAAATTTTGAGAGATCAGTTAGAAATTTTGAAAGTTGGTAAAATTAGTAAAATTGATTGGTAAATTTCAAAAAATTAGTTGGCAAATTTGAAACTTACCCCCCCTCCCCTTCCCCCACACATCGCTTCGAAAGGTCACTGCGTGGGACCTTAAATTTTCTAATGAAATGTGTACGAAATAAAAAGCTTAAGTTCATAAAAATAAAGTAAACTGTAGTTGTAATGAAAGATTACCAATGTAGATATTACATTTTTTTTGAATTTTTCAAAGGTTCGAACATACAATATGGTTCAAGTTGTGTTGGATAATTATGTCTGTGAAGTGTAGATACAAAACACCCAATGTAATATAAATTACGGTTCTGTTTACACACTCGTAAAACACGATTACCTTATTTATTTCATTATTGATTCCGTATACTTAGGCCAAAATACTCTACTTGTAAATAAGCAGAAACTAGCCAATTGAATGATGGTATAAAAATTTATTCGTATAGGCCTATACAGTATACAATAGGTAGCACCTTCAGCTACATAGTGCCTGCTGCCTACCACCGTTGATTAATGATATTTCTATTAATATTGACAAATTACAAATTGATGGCGAGAAAGTAGGTATAACTATTAGTGGGTGTATCTACGTGTAATATTAGCATTAAAATCGCACTTGAATTTACCACTGACAATAGCCTTGTAATTAATTTAATCCATTTAAGCATTAGAATACAATACAGGTAAGCATTAGTTGGGTATATTTTTTAGTGCAATTCGGTAAAAGAAATTACTTTCGTATTCAAAACCGTGTGGTGTAGATGGGGGCAAGGGTACGTACTTAATGTTTGGTGGGTTGCTGCTCACGCGTGAGTAAAGCTTAGATGAAAGTAATAATTGTTCCTAAATGTATAAATATTTTCCTAAATTTTGGCATCAGTAGAAAATTTTTAAGGTTATTTCTCAAAGCTCCGGAAGCTTTTGAGTGAAGGTTTACCATTTAGTACTCCTGCCCCTCCCGATATGGCAAGAGTACTATTATGTAGGTTTTTTTTAGAAACGTTGTGTAGTAGGCACTTTTAAGGCTACAATTCAGGTCCAAAAAAATTGAAACACGATGATTAGAACCAACCTAGGGAGTATATGAAGAAAGGGGAGTGGTTCCTGAGGGGAGAGAGGTCTCAAAATGGAATCCTAGCTGAATTTTTTTATTTTTCCTCCTAGATTAAGGATCAGTCATCAGATTGCTTTTAACACTCCGACCGAGCAAACCCCCATTTTTGTACATTTTGCCACTGTACTATATGATAAGTGCTTACTCTTGCCCCGAGCATGCTTTTTCACTCAATATCGCTATAACGTAGCCTAAACGTTTAAATCGCCATTTTTCATCACATAAAAAAAAGTTTAAAAAACATTGCTCGTATCTGTTTCAAATACTTTATCGTTTTCATTCCAAAAATTACAAAAACATCGCAGTAAGAATTCAACTGAATTATTTTGACATCACACTTGGTCTGATAACAAAAAAAAACCTGAACATGTATGTTCTTATTTTTTAAAATGGATTACTTTTAAATGTACATTTCAGATTTTTTACCAGTGTTGCCATAGTTGAGAAATATTGTATCAGACTCTTACCCTAATGCGTACTCCTGCCTTCACCTAATCTATACAAGAATGTACTTTATTTTCAGTACTATTTTTTTCTTTTTTTCATTTGATTCGTTGTTCTTTTTTGTTCTCAGAACAAAACTCGTACGTATTCGAAATGAAAATGCGATCGCGATTGTTATAAGAAGACGTATTTACGCTCGAAGGAGAGAAAAAAATTCACTTTTTATGGATAAAGCCGGTGCAAGCCCGTCCAGACAGCGTTCGCTGAAAGATCGTCTCCGAGAAGGCATAGCTGGAAATTTTAGCTGGCAGTAAGTCAAACATAGTTAAATCGCTAGACTATTTTTTTCGCTTTAGATTTTGAAAAAGAAAAAATTCGAGTAAATATTGAAAAGTATTTACGTATTGTAAAAGAAAAAAAAAAAAAGTGCAAATAGAAACAGACAAATAGTTTTAACGCTCGATGAAAGGACGGAAAATATAAAAAAAATTCATATATGTACACATTACGCAGATATTTTAAAAGTAGGGTTTTGTTTGTAATTCGGCAATTTACGTATAGAAATGCTACCATTGTTGGAAAAAAATTCTATGTTTTTAGTTCTGTCCAAATGTTTGAAACGAATCTATTCATAGAAAGATGAGAGACTGATATTTTCGAAGTCGAAATATATTTTATTAAAATTTTTTCAAATCAACGTAAACACTACGTTATGCATTCCAAAATGTGGATACCTAATATCAACTCGTATTTTTCGATGTGTACTCCAGTTTTGTTTATTTTTCAACGAAAAATTCTGTACAAGTTGTACAAATACATATTTGAAGGGTTCACTGTGAATGTGAAATAATCGTCGTATGTTTTAAATTAAAAATCACTCCATTTCCTCCCCCTTATTGAGTTTTTTTTTACTTAAGTTTCTTTTATTTTTACTGCAAGAACTTTACGCAGAGTTATTTGTTTCTCTGTATAAATTCATCGTTGAAACATGTCGAAATTTTCAAAATAGAAAGCTCTAAATGTATAATACTTACAATGATATAAATGACACGTTTGTATAATAATGTTACTATTATTTAAGAAGCTGAAATAGTAATGATTATAAATTTTCGTCTTCTTCGCGGTTTATCTTACAGCGTACATTTACAACAAGATGAATCACCTAATGCACTACATTTAACAAGCTTCACCCGAATGTTTCAATTTTACATTGTTTATTATTAGAATTGATTATACGCTAATATTTTCAGATCATTTATTGATGGGTTGAGCTACTGAGGTGTAATAAATTCGAAATTAATTTCCAAGTTTGATTATTTATTCAAACGTTTCACTTCCTTTTTAGTAGTTTCCAAACGTATTTAATCGAAATATTTGGTAAAGTACGTGGACATTTTTTTTTATATTACCATATTATTCATATTTATGCCGCTGGATTCTACTTTTGTTCTGTCATAAGTAATTTATAGTTGAAAACAAGCGCGTATAATTGCTATTCTGATTCAATTTTTGAATGTACCTAGGTATAAAAAATTTTCTGATATACTAACTTGACATTCATCTATGTTTCAAGAATTTATATTCGAATAGAGCATTTACATTAATTATCAAAAATAAAATCGTTTAAATTTCAGTTTTTTATTATTCAAGGTTAATTGTGATAAAAAATTATAACTTTTTTGTTTAATTGTTGAGTTTTTTAAATTTTATTCATGAAGTTACCCTCCTCACTAGAGTTGGTGATTGTTGATTTGCATTGCGATAAAATGTGACAAAATTTCACATAATGAATCGTATTAAGCATATAAATGGTAATTTTCATCGTAAATTTCAATTTTTCTTATCCATACTATCGCTTTACCTCTTCCCCCGCACGAACTTCGTTTTTTTAAGTATTTTCTCTTAGAAACTAGGCAATGCATGTTCAGTTATACAACTGGAAATTATTAAAACACTAAGTGTTCGTATAAACCATATTCCCTTTCTCTCGAGTGTCCCCTCCTTTCCTCTGCAAAAATACGAGTTTTGGTGAATGATATGGCGAGAGATAATTTTCTTCATCCGAATAACGCCCTCGCCACCTCCCTACCATCAATTTTTTCGCCTTACTCAGCTTTCTTCTTGTTCAAAAACAATTTTTCTTGTATACTATACAGATAGAACTGGAAAATCAGCTTCGTTCTTTTCTAAGAAATATAAGTATGAAGAATCATACCCAGCATAAAAAGAAAACTAAAAAGCATCGTTTTTTTTTTCAGCCTGAATTTTGTGACATATTACAATCATGAGGCTTTTTTCTTAATCAGCATTGCGGATTCAATGGGGCTAAAAAGTCGAGGCCCCCAAAAGGCACATCTAGGGCCCCTACTAAAAGTACATACCTAATCCTGGCTGAATTTGGAGGGGAATTATGCAAAGAACAAACTCAAAAAATGAGAAAAACCAACCAAAAAACTACGTTTTTGGAGCTGTGAAAGGGTGAAATGGGGCTGAAAAGTCCAGACCGCCAAAAGGCAAATGTAGGGCTCCTACTGAATGTACATACGTAATTTCAAGTTTCTAGCACTATTTACAGAGGATTTATGCGAGGAGCAAACTCAAAAAATAAGAAAAAACAACCAAGAAACCACTTTTTTGTGCTGCGAGGGGGTGAAATCGAGCTAAAAAGTCGAAACCATCAAAAGGCACGTTTAGGTTCCCAACGAAATGTACATACCAAACTTCAACTTTCTAGTTCAATTTGGTGAGCAGATAGGGAAGGAACAGCCCCTTTTTAGGGTCAAAAAGGGGGAAAACTCTCTTATCTCCCCTCCTAAGTGACTTAGAAGATTGAATTTTGGATATGTTATGCAACTTTTGATTTTCTATCCATTGGCTTAAAAAGGGATGATTTTTGTGTTTTTGACCCCTCAGCGCCCCCTCCCCTAAATTGAGGCATAACTGAATTTTGACCCAAGTTTATCCCCACTCATATATATCTAATTCGTCGCCATACTGAGCCGATTGGCCGAAATGGAGTGATTTTTGTCGGTATTGAGCGGAGTAAATGATTTTAGTGTTTGAAAATAAAAATAAATATCTGACATGGCTAAAAATCGTCTTAATGGTCTTCTAAGATCCCAAAACGTATTTTGTTGGTATTCTCCCCCCCCCCCACCGCCATTGGTTGATAGACTGTACAAGCCTGGTTTTCATTGACAATATGGCATAGAACATCAGGTTAACTATAAATACAAACCCGTTGGTCATGAATTCAGTATTCATCTGAAGCTCATTCGAGACAGACGTCTCTTTCTTCTTTTCAAAAAAAACTCTAGTATATGATTACACATAGCACACTTCTACATCTTTATCTCCCATCTTATCACCTAACTCCCTCCACTTCAACCACATCTGTTACCCCCTTCCCTTCTATCCCCACTCTTGTATATTCTCCCGCCCCGCTCTCACTCCTCTCTTTCTCCTGCTTTATCTACTTTTTGTCGAATTTCAGTTCAGTCATCCTTCTCCCTCCTCCACTCACCTTCCTCAAACCAGACAAACACTTGGTAACCACTATCACTATTACTCAACAAAACCTACCTTACATACTTAAAGTGACCCTTCTTAATGTAGGTTTTATCAAGTAGTAGAATACCATGTACTTGTCTACATAGCAGAATGAGGAGAGGTAGGGAGAAGGTTGACGGACCTGGAGAAGTGCGATCTGTACGAAAACTTGTTATTCGATAATTTCGAATTATGTAATTAAACTTGCATTGCTGGGATTCTAAAGGAAAATGCTGAAAAAGAACGACGCGTATGTGGGGGGGAGGGGAGGTCGAAAGAGTAGTAAGTAGTAATGAGGACAAGTTCCATTTATGCTTCGTATGATTCATAACGTGAAATTTCGTCACATTTTATCGCAATTTATATATACTGTGATCTGAAAAACACCCTTTTTTGAAGGGTCACCCCCACCGCGCTTATCACACCTACGAAAAAATTTATAGAAGCAAAGTTGTAGGAAACTGAGCCTACTTCAAATTCTTATATAACTTTTGTCACGTTAAAACTGGTATTTACGGAGATGTAGCGAAAAAATTGTTGTTTTTTTTTTCGGAGGTTTTGATCCTTCCTATGGGTCGCGCTCTATCTCTTTCCTTGAAAAAAATCTTCGATGGGAATGTTTTCCGTACTAGAGCTCTTTTTCTTTACTTACAACGACTGGAGGTCTATCTTTCTTATTGAGGTTTTGAAGATTCTTCAGTATTTTTTATTGAAATGTTTGTGTGAGGAATTAGAGGAGTGGGGTTGAGCGGCAAAGCGATCAAGGGCGTAGCCCCTACTCTGTACAATTGTCGAGTACATAGTACATATGTTCAGATTTTCGTTCAGGATATATTTCAAAAAAAAAAAAAAAAACGAACGAATGAGTAGACGAATAAATAAATAAAGATATAAAAAACGCGTAAAGTGTACGTTTTGCACGCGGAAATGCATAATAATAATCAAAAATAGATCAACTCGATTTACAGTCATTCGTCTGCAGAAAGGGAGCAGAATAAAAATTTATTATTTCAACATTCGTTACACTAGAACGAACAGTATGCCCTTAATGATAACAATACGTATAAAGTAACACTCTTGTAAAAGATACTCTTCGCCTAGAGTATTTCCGTAATAATACCGAGGTATTACCCGTAAATCAATTGACCACGTCGCATTGGCCAGATATACTCAGACTTATGTACTATATATACCTAGTACTTCTACCTAGCTACCGATGAAAAATACAAACATAGTACTACACATTTACATGGAAAATATCTAGCATACGAATTATAAAAATGAAACCATTCCGTTCGTTATGGACGAACATTTTTCTTAAACAAAAGACGCGTAATCCATTGCGTTTTTCTTATTTTTATTTTTATTTTCATTTTTTTTTTTTTTTTGCTTCGTATGGTTTATCAAGTCCTTTTTATGATATAGTATAATGTATCAGATAGGTACCTAAACTAAGTATGTGAGATGAAGGTTTTTTTTTTGTTCTTTTTTATACATTTCCATAATGTACGAGTATCAAAGTTCAAAACGTAGTTTCTCTTAATCTTTTTCGAGAATGGATTTTAGGTTTTTGAAATACGGGTATCATACTTACCAGGGTTAGGTGTAGTAAAAGAAACCCTTATTGTCGATCTGCGGTGGATAATTTTAATACCATAATTAGCATTTTTGTATGAGAGAGATTTGAAGCACATTGTACAGTAGGTATAGATTTGTAGAAGCTGTTAGTGGTATTGTTCGAATAAGTACGTACGTATAAAAAAAGGCGAATGGTTGACAAGGTTTAACGTTGTATCGAACAATTATAACGGATTAAAATAGCATATCACATCACTCGTATATCGCGTATAATCATTGGGTGGTTGTTGTAATTACGTGGTATTTTTTATTCTTCGTCGTGTATTGCATATAGGTAATGTAGCTATGATTATATGTGGATCTCCATGTCGATGAATTCATTCGTATTGTGCTACGTACACCTATAACGCCATGTATTGGTGTTGAATTATGAATGGAACGAGACACATACGAGCGAGCGAGAGAGAGAGAGAGAGAGAGAGAGAGAGAGAGAGAGAGAGAGAGAGAAAAGAGGAGACGATGCGGCGAAAATTCATAACCAAGTTTGACGGGTGTTTAGCGTTTTTATGGTAGATTTTTAACATTTCAGTAATACTTATTAGTTGATGGTAGAAAACAACACCAAACATGTAATATATCAAGCATCATAGTTGATGGTAAAGGTCGCCATGTGCCATAAATACAAATTGGTATACAGTATCTTTCAGCTGGCTTATTTATTGCTATATATGGTCCTTTGAAAATAATTATCTACTTCCAACTTGTGTCACAAATCAACGCTGAGGTTTGTTTTTTTCTTTCCTTTTTCAGGGTTAAATATTAGCGCCAGCTTCCGATGATAGTGTTGACAATAAGGTATTTCCTTCTACTCTCCCTTGTGTTATGAGTTGACGTTTCCATATCAGTGTACGGCGCATTATTTTAAACCATTTTAAGTATACCTACTCGTAATGATTCAAAGTGGTTGAAAAATTTACACTTGGGCTTACTTTAGTAAAATTTTCATCATTTTGTGGCCCAATAAAATCGTAGGTTAATCCTTCCATCGTTTTTGCGTTAATTTTGTGTAAAATTTCAAAAAAATATAAATATTTGTTATACCTAGGGAAGTGCTCGTTGCATGAAAAAGGTTTCATATGAAGGGATGATTTTACGCTTTGTCGTATCGTTAAAAATAATACGATGAAATTCCACAACTATAGCGTTATGTTTGAACGTCGTCAAAGTTACTTTTTTTTTTTTTTTTTCAAAAGGAATTTTATAGAAATATTTCCGCATACCGTTTTCATTTTTGATTTTATTTTCAGATAACGAAAATGTATACCCGAACGTTATTATTAGTTTTATGATAAAACAACTTTCCGCAACGGCCAAATCTCGATTTTGGTTTGAGTTTATTATTTGAGTTCGAGCTCGTAGTAGGAAATCCTTTTTTTTTTTTTTTTACGAAAAATGAAAAGTTTAAAAAGTTGTTATGAAAGTTCGATATTTTTGTATTACTTCTCTATCATTGTATTATATTGTTTTTGTGTGGAGAAAATTGTGTGAAATTAAAAATTTTTTTAAGGTCTTGATTGACTCATGTACATGTACATGTACCGAGTGTTTCGCATTAACCTTTCTTTCCCTTATACCAGTGATAGGTCGACTCATGAGACTGACACGTATAATTGTTAGCGTACCTAAAAAAATTGCAGGAGCAAAAGCTCGCAGTAGGAAATCCTTTTTTTTTTCTGTTATGAAAATTTTCTTTGAAAATGGAATTATTACACAATACTTTATCTATACCCAAAATTATCGTTGTCAAATAATTTTCATCG
>FIZR01012370.1:0-22812 GCA_900060175.1 Ferrisia virgata
TTTTCAAAAAAAAAAAAAAAAAAAAAGTCATTCTGAAGATGGTAAGACTAGAAAAAACAAAAAAAAAAAAAAAACGTTCGCCTTAACATTCTAATATAAAATGCAAAAATCATTCATAATGATCTTTTATCGTGAGTTTTTGATCAAAAACTTCAAACGAAAAACGTTTACTTTTCTCTTTACTCCATTTCGACATTTGATTTTATTATTTCTTGGAAAAACTTTTTAATTTTTTTAATTAGACATCCATGTCGACATTCAACTTTTTTTTAAGGAACATTTCAACATAAAGTGCAAAAATCATTCATCATTATCATTCGTCGTTAGTTTTTGATCAAAATCTTCGAATAAAAACTTGAACTAATTTTTACAAAATGACCCCTCCCCATAAAACATATCCATGCCAAAAATAAACTGGAAAAAAGTGTAAAATTATGAAAAAACTGTTTAAAATGTACAAAAAAATTCACAAAATGAATCATGATAAAATTGTTTGAATAGTCATCTTTTAAAAAAAATTGAGAGAAAAATGCGACGGAAAAGCAGTTTTCAAAATATAATTCCGCTCAGGAAATCTGAAAAGTAGTAAAAAATTAGGAAATTCGTCGAGTGTTTGATTTTAAGATGTCAAATCATTAAAAAAAAATCCATCAAAATATCGTTTCATAAGTCAAAAGAGAACTCAAAAAATTAAAACAAGTCTTCAAAAAAACATCAACTTTTTGCTATTGAAGTGAGGGGGGGGGCAAACAAATTCTAAAACATTATTTGTCATCTTTTAGAACTAAAAATATGTAAATAATGAGGGAAAAAAGCTCCAAAAAACGTGTAAAATTATATCACAATTCAAAAAACCAGAAAAAACAAAAAAAAAAATGACAAAACCAATTTTGAAAAATAATTCAAATCATTACTTTGTTCAAAAAAACGTAAAATGACAGAAAACTCTTTTAAATTGTAATTTTTCAACTTAAAAAAATGAAAAAAAGTAAAAAAAATAGGTGTAAAAATTGTCAACATTGATTTTATGGCGTAAAATTATGAAAAATCCATCAAAATGTTACTTCACAAATCAAATAACCTCGAAAAATTGAAACAAGTGTTCAAAATAACGTTAATTTTTCGTGTTTAACACGTAAAGTTTTGAAAAAATCTTTCAAATTATCGTCTTACAATTGAAAATATACAAAAAATGAAAAAAAATCTCAAGAAAATTTGTAAAATTATGAAAAATTCATTCCAAAGTCATCATAAAAGACAAAATGCAAAAATTCGGGAAAATTTTTCACTGCTATGCAAAAATTTCAATTTGAAGAAGTAAAATGATAAGAAAATCGTATAAATTATCATGTCACAGGTGAAAATACATGAAAAACTGAAAATAAATTTAAAAAAAAAAACAATACTTTACATTCAAAAAGTCACATTGTAAAAAAAATTGTTAAAATGCCATTCTTCAGTTGTAAATTTTTTAATTTTACCTTTTCACAGTTCAAAAAAAAAATAAAAATCTGAAAAAAATGTTTAAAACACTTAAATTTTTCCTATTTCAGTGGTAAAATGATGAAAAGAAATTTCTCAAAATTTTATTCTACAGTTTAAAAAAGGTTAAAAATTTCAAAACTGTTCAGCAATAGTTCATTTATGGTTTTTGATGGGTAAAATAATGAAAAACATCTTTAAAAACATCGTTCGATAATTCAAACAATGTGGAAATCGAAATACAAAAAATTTTACAACAAAGGCTGACTTATAAATTCTGGATAAAAAATGATGAAAAACTAACTTTAAATGGCAATTCAAAATTACCACAGGTCAAACGAAATCAGAGCGAAATTTTCGAGAAATATTAACAACGTCCATTCACTTCGACGTATTTCAACAATTTCGCACAAAATTCATGTCCTTTTTTCACAACTTCCTGACTCATCGATCATTTTGACAAAACCTTTCCATAACATCGGATCGCGTTAAATTTCAGAAAAAATCAAAAGCGGTGCCACATTTTCATCGATTCTAAACGAAATTCGTAACAACGTCGGAAAAGAAATCAAACGCAAGCATCTGGTTACCAATAAGGACCTGCACAACATCGTAACAACATTCAAGAAAAATTCAAAACCAAACGAAAACTATGTCCAATCTGAAACACCATCCGCGTTCGCCGGATCACCAAACGACGATGACGAACCGTCGTTAGAAGAAAAAAATGATCGAAATTTCAACAACGATTTAGATTTATGCGCCGATCTATGGGTTGATACTTGCCAACGTATGGTGAATCGTTTCAATCAACAAGAATGTGATACCAGTAAAGCTGCCAAAGTGAAAAATAACTCGTTCGGTACAGATATCCCACCGCAAGACGGTTATCACAAGACCAACGGTTTCAACGACGATTTCAGTAGAATCTGCTACGCGAGCCATAACAACAACACTGCGAGTAATTTACTGCTTGATACACCGCAACAATCTCACACGCCAACAAATTATACCAATTATGGAAACCAGCCTGTGGAAAAATTCGAAAATACGATATATTTCGATAACCACATTGCTGCAGCGAAATCTTCGACTCTTAAACAACACGCGAAAGATTTCTATGGTATTTCGGCCACCATTTCGGACGATCTTCGCCTTAATAAAGATTTCTATCCGGTAACCATCGATAACCATGTTCCAAGCAATGCTAAGCTCGCATCGACATGCTGTGTCGAGTATAATTCGATAAACGATTCTCAAGTTTATTCGAGAAACGATACCAACGTATACGATAAATTACCGAACAATACTTACAATTCGTGCAACTATGCGGATAAAGTACTTACCACTTCGAATACAGAATCGCAACCTCTTATACATTCTATCGACGACGAAGATGCTTCTGATAACGACGTATCTTGCGATGACGTAGCGGTCTCGGACGACGAACCGGAAACATCTGCAGAAAATAAAGATAAACAAGAAAAGTTTAACTTACGAGACAGAGTTAACAGCGTTACAGCGTTGTACAATATCGTCGAAAGTGAATTAGACGAACGTAAAAAAAATATCATTCGTAACTACGTGGATAATATGTTTAGAGTACTGCAATACAGATATAATAAATGTAGAACGAAAAACAAACAAAATACTTCAACGCACAAAGAAAAGAAATCAAAGAATACGTTACAGCCTGCGAATAAGAAACGAAAAAAAGTTCCAGATCTTATACCAGCTCAAATAGGCACTTCATCCGATTACGTATCTAAACTACCCAATAATACTGCCTACACAACTTCGCTCAACAATTCTACCATCGGGAATTTAGCTGCGAGGTCAGATGCCGAATTTATGAGATGGGACCGGTATTGAAAAAAGTTTCCCAATCTGAATCTGCACTGTAAAAAAAAAAAACCTAATCAAATTTCCACCAAAATTAAAACAACGATTCGAGTAAATATGTGTTAAATGAAACTACTTCCATCGGTAGTGCCTAGTTATTCAATAATATGTTTTACACTTTTGCATGTAACCATGTTTTTCCCACTGCCAAATTTTTCTTCAAAATTGCTACATAAAGGATTTCATTTAATTGATCTCGCTATAGGTACACAATGTAGATATTAGAAAGAAGTTTTTTTTTTTTTTTTAAATTTAAAATTGAACAATTTGCTTCAATTGAAAACGTACATAAACTTATATGACTTAAGTATAATCATTGAAGTGGACATTTTCGTCGTATTGAAGAACAAATATTGAATTTTGATTCAGTAACGTTTACTCGTATTTTACATTTCGAAGCTTTTTTTAGTACCAATAATTGGGGGGTAACATTGATAGAAAAATCGCTGTTTTTTGCATTTTTTTTTTCAATATTTCGGCATATTAAATTGGAAACTGTAAGATATAAGGTCAAGACGATAGAATTAAAAATCACCAAAAACGGAATAACATTGATAGCTCCTAAATGTGATCGAAGTGATGGCGGAACATTGCCAGAGAATGTACCTAACTACACATTAAACCTAAAAAAAATGAGCATAGAAACAGCATTAAACATCAAATTTTCGTCCATTTATAAACGATAGAGGTTTTGAAAAATTACTTCTGCAATAAAAGGATACACTTATTCACATAGCTATCAAAGTACGCTTTCTGCATGTGGTAAAAAATTTTTCACACGAAATTCCAGCGACCAATATTTGTCTCCAGCCAACACAGACCTTCATAGATGTCAAATTTATTTCGGCTCTGAGTTAGCTGGGACTTGTTTCCAAACTTCAAAATTAAAAAATTCGCGATTTCACTATCAATTAAAAACAAACGAACAATGTCACAAACAAATAACATTTCTGATAGATTGGACCTTCTTCTTTTGAATGAGACTGGAAGAAGCGCGATAGCTTCATTATTTTGTCACCCAAACTTATTCATAACATGACAAAAAACGCAATTATCAAAGTTACCCCACGATTATTGGTATAACCGATCCATTTTTTTGCTACTCGTTTATCTTTTTGTAATATTGCTTTATTGGCAATAATTTTTGCATCGCGTATATTTTATACTTAAGAGTTATTTATTTTGTTCGTTATTTCAACCATGTTGTTTTTAAATGTTCTATGTATTGTGTATTTCTGTCTTTCTTTCTCTTGTTTGAAAATAAAGTAATGTCATGAATATTTAAATGGCTTATTAATTTAACTGGACGTTATCCGCTGCACATAAGTGCAATGACTCGGAAGACTTCGGCTTACTTTGGAAATGGTCTTTCAACTTCCATAATTTTCAGCTGTAAAATAAATTAAAGATTTTAAAGATAACACGCAAAAGAGAAATTCAAGTTCAAAACATCATTACTTTTAATTTTATTACAACTTAACAAAGAAAACTATTTTCACAAAACATTAATTTTTAGTTCAAAATAGTACGAACTTATTTTTCATCTGATTACAATAGAAAAAAGAACATAATTTTATATCTTATTCCAATAGACAAAGAAAACAATTCTTACAAAATATAAATTTTTGGTATCAATGGATTGTAAAAAAATGAAAACAATTATCACAAAGTAATGATTTTTGGCACCAATTCGATTATACATTACTAAAGATTGAACGTACGATTTTGGAAAACAAGAACGAAAAAGAAGTACAACCAGTTTCAGTGCTTGAAAAACGAAACAAAAACAAGAACAATGAAAATTATTTCACCATTTCATAAGAACAAGAATAAACGTTGAAAATTCATTTGAAAAAATAAAATTAAAATGGAGAACAAGTGCTTTCTTTTTTTTTAATTTCAGCAAATAATTCCTCAGTTTGCTGTAATTTAAGCGTATTTCATATTGTTTTCTTTGTCTATTGTAATAAGATATAAAATTATCATTTTGTGATAATTGTTTCCATTTTTTTACAATCAATTGATCCCAAAATTAATACTTTGTAAGACTTGTGTTCTTTTTTCTATTGTAATAAAATGGAAAATAAGTTCATATCATTTTGAACTAAAAACTAATTTTTGTAAAAATAATTTTCTTTGTTTAATTATAATAAAATTAAAAATCAAGATGCTTTGAATTTTAATTTCTCTTTTGCGTGTTATTTTTCATTCATTTTACAGTTGGAAAATATGGAAGTTAAACAACCATTACCGAAGTAAGCCGATGTCTCCCGAGTTATTGCACTTTTGTACAATGGATAACGTCTAGTATAATTTATGATTATTTTTCATTGTTATTTTCTGACCAAAATCGTATACATACAAAGTTTCACAAAATTAAACCCGACGTAACTGTCAATTTGGCCGATTTCAACTTCAAACTAAGAATATGAACCATTCGTAAGAAACATGGGCAGAGAAACCATTGGGGCAGTCCACATTCGGATATCAAAAAATTTGAGAGGCTTATAAAAAATTATAAGATGTTCACTTGACCATAAATCACTACAAGATAGAATAATTAACCGCTTCTAAATTAATCATCCTTCAATCATCAACTATATACAGGAACGTCTATTATCGAATGATTTTTGCAATACCGGAGAATGTAAATTTTGAAATCGGAATTACAAATTCAAATAATTCAAATTTGTAGTTATTCTGGTAAACAATCTGTAAAATTGCAAGATATTTTGGTTAAATACAAATCGGCATTTGATGGTGATATCATTAATGAAAAGCTAAAAATTCTACTTCTCGTTCTTGAGAATCTCTTACAAAAAGTACTTATGTTGTGTATCTCATACGTTAATATCATTCGACAAATATATGGAGCTTGTAATTGTTACTTTACACACATTTGAAAATTTTCTGTTACATTACATGTTCAACCAACAATAAACCAATGTGAAAATTTCAAATCTGAACTTGTCTTTTCATCTAGAAAATAACTTTATTATTACCTCATAGTGTAAAATTGAGATAAATAATGAATTCGTTGTCAACAAAAGAATGCCAGATAACAATCCAACAAAACTTGAAAAACGAGTCTTTACGAAAATGAAAATAAAAATCGAATAAGTACCAATTGTACGATGGCTGTTACATTATTTGACGATCGACAATACACCATATACAAATAACAAAAATCCAAACGATGAATAGGATAATTGCTCACAATATACATTACGCACCAATACGTGAGCATGGAACGTCTAAGCCATTACTTGAACTATGTGCGGAATTTATCCTGAAATGAATTTGGCTGAGTAATCGGTAAGTTCGTTCAATTCTCATACGTGTTTCTTATCGCAATTTAAAACACGCCGAACACAACAAATTTTAAGAAAATACCGAACAAAAAAGAATGCGTAATCCGAACAATACACAAAAAAATATCTAAGGCCTACGACTCGGCACATTGTGGGCTTTAGATATAGAATACAATCAAATCCATCCGCCATTACTAACCACAAGTATGAAAATTTAACGTTCACACAAAAAACCCGGTTTACAAACGCATCCCCGTTAAACACGAACTAATTTTAGAATACGATTCTGCGTAGAACGTCCTACCTACGCATCTTATCTCTACTCTCATTGGTCGTTACAGTGAACGGGAATCCCTACTATTTTTATTCAGGCAGTGTTACCACTTTGAATTAATTTAAAACAACGTAGACATAATAGTAAATCGATGCACGTGCTTGTATGGATTATGAAATAACAATTCACAATATTTCGCGAGTTCGATTTAAGACAAAACTATGCCTATAATTCGATGGAAAAATTCATTTCTTCCAAAGTAAGAATAAATTTTATATTGCTTTATATTTTCGCAAAAAAAAGAACCAACAGACAAACGTTTACTAAAATTCTCAAATTGCAAACTCATTAATATTTTGAAACTTTTACACAAAGCACAAGGCAACAGTTTAGGTTATAATTACTAAGGATTTCTGAATTCTCGTTCTTTTTTTAGGTTTCTTTCTATTAACATTAGTTTTGATTGATAGCCTCGCTCGAAATATTTTTCCTTCCGAAAAATATTTAAATACTAGCGATAAAAGGAGAAATAATACAGCTGTCACTATTAACAAAACTAACACGAGTATCCAGCAATATTTTTTCATTAAGACTTTCGTGAGATATTTCTTCGGTGAAGAAGTATGACCAGAACCAGGTTTTTCCGTTGCCGCTCTATCATCATTCGCGTTTCGTAAATAAGATGAGAAAGAACCATTAAGATGTTGATAGGCAGTTACGCCGTTGAAAATTTTGTGCCAAGCTTTCGAATTGTGTTTGTTGTCTTCGCAATAGTTCACTTCGCAGCTCATTGTTATTTCTAATAAAGTAGCTGAAATAAAAAATGGTTGAAAAATTGAATAAAATTATCGTGGAAAATTAACATAAATCTAAAAACAATTGATGTTACGAACATGTACATAGATTAATGTAAGGAGGTACGTTCGATACTAAATTGATGCGACACGGTAAAGCTTCAGAACTTTTGGAAGAAGAGCACGTTTCGCAACACGTTCCAGGCTCTCCGTAACTAGTATCGAAGGTATCGTGAAACCCCGCGTAAATACATGTCATATGAGTAGTAACTCCATTATCTAATTTCAATTCCTTTTCCATTTGTGATATAATTGTATTTGGTCGTTGTATTATAGAACATCCTATCCACAGAGCATTACCTCTTCTAAACTTATTATCACTAAATCGAAATAGAATAAGATAGAAAAAAGTTATTTCGCATATCATATGATAATTCTCGTAACGATGCTGATTCTAGCCTCCGAAAAACTTACTCATCCCAATCGTTAAATACATTTCGCCAAAATAACTTTGAAATTATTTCTCCTAATGCTGTTTGTCCTTCGGAAGCAGGTAAATCGAAAACTAAAGAAATGCTTTCGTAAACGACCGGATCTTTGTAATGATGAATAATTAATTAATTAAGCGTACAATACTCTTAAATATAACAAAGGTAAATAAGACTTTCCAACAGTTACCACGAAAAGGACTACTATCAAATTCTTCTGGTTGATAAACGATAGAATCAGAACAAGTTTTTACAATATCAGCAGCTTTTTCTTCTAAAAACCAATGCCATCGCTGTAAAACAAGCAATGACAGAAGTTGTATATTATAGCGAGGTTTAGTATTGAAAATAACTTACTAAATTCGCCACATTACAATACGTCCTGTTAGTGCAATGAGGACAAGAATGCGGACAGAAATCCGAACAGTTTCCGTTAGCTACCAAATGTCGCTGATGATTCAAGTATTTAAGAATATTTAATTTTGTCACATCGGTTAATTGACTATCTTCACAGTTCCAATTTGAACATAATTTCAAGTTAGGTAAAACATACTACAGAAATTACATTTTTTTTGTTGTTTCAATCATAAAACAGATCATCGTACTGAATTCAAATTCGATAACAAAAAGTAATCATTTACCACTTCATGTTTAACAGTACAGTTGTAATTATAAATATCTGCTCCTTCCGCATAACCGGTTGGTATATTCTTTGGTACATTACAATACGTGTTTACTAAATACAAATCAACGTGAAGTGTATCTGGAGTTTCGTTCTTATCACTCCTAATCATAAACGTTAATCCATATAGTTTTTCTTGCCAAGTAATAGGATTCGGTGTATCGTATAACGAGCAAAATTTCACATTTTCTGGTTCGCAAGTACATGCTGGATTTGCATAACGTTCATCTAAATGTAACGGATCTAAAAATAATAAAAAATCTTTTAAAAATATAGAGTAGGAAAATGTTGCAAATGCTCAACACTGACAAGGAATCTGCGTATCAAGTGATAATGGATTATACAGTCGCAAAAACGCATTTTACGTTTCAGTTTGTCAAAATGCGACCTACACATAGATTAACTCGTATCTACGCGGTTTTTTTTATCAATACAGTGTTAATAATACGTTTGTAGAATTATTTCAACGAACCTACTTGTACAGAGAGATGGATAGTAACCCAATTCATTTAGTACAGCTCCATTTGAGAATGCCGGAATAGCTATGTTACAGCTTTGTGCATTTGAAGTTCCAGAAAGTGGATTGAGTTTTTCCACAGGAGCGTAGTATACGCAGGTGAGAAATCCTACATTTCCAGATTTTACATCCTCACCTAATGTAGTGTAGTAATCGATTTTCCGCCTGAGAATGTATGAACAACCGAATTGAGTCATTTGACCTCTTCTAAATTCCGAAGTTCTAGGCAAATTATGCGAAATGAAAGTACTTTTTCATTCAAAAATTACGAAAATATTACCCATGCATGTAGATTGGGTAAATGAATAAATGTTTTTCATACTTTCTATCCCAATCGTGTAAATAATTTTTATCTATCAGCTTCCAGAGAATTTTTCTCAGTTCACGCTGAAGTCCGGTTCGAGTAAAAAATGATACCGATGCCATTTCTAAATATGCAGGTAAAACTGAAATCATTTCAGCTTGTTATAGGTAATTCGATTACGAAAAAAAATCACTTATCTCTGATACAGATTGAAAGATGAAATTGTACATTCTTCAGGGATTGTAGGATCTTCAAAACTGCCTTGTAAATTTTTTGAACAATTTTTGGAAAATGCTATTGCATACGTTTCCATTTTCGTAGTCCATCGCTAAAACGATGACAAAAATATGATTTATAAATATTATACTCGCGTTAATTTAAATAAGATTATGAAACGGATGCATTCACCAATTCGAATATCACTCGTTTGCTGTTCTTTTCGCACCATTTCTGACATTTATTCTCGGCTACTTTTTGCCGATAAATATTCATAATATCCGTGATTACCATTTTACTCGCAAACGTTAACTGACTTTCCCAACAGTCGAATCCGGTACAGATGGTTAAATCTGGTCGGTTAGGCTGAATGAGAAAATGATACGAGTCGAACATTCTGCTTACGAAGATAATACGAAAAGATTTAATCAAGTTATCCTATTACCATTTCTTTGATCGATCTAGTTTCATTAACTTCGCAATAATAGTAAAGATATTGTATTTCAGGAAACCAGTGTTGGTTCAAAGCTAACATGCATTCTTCAGGTACGGTTGCGTTAGAAACTCTACTCATATTAAGTACCGTCCTCGCTTCTGCTGGAAGTAGTTGTTGGAATTTACCAGTTTTAATGTACATCACTGTAAGACATTAATACAAAATTACATAAAAATGAAAACCATTATTAAAATCGAAATAAAACTCAAATATAGTTACGAAATATGAACAGCTGTGGAGTGAATTTCACCCACATTAGACTGGTTGAAAATTGGTAAATAACTCGAACCATAGTTACGTATAACAGATGTCATGACATTTGTTTATTGCCACACTACAAATAAGCATTACACTTTAATACGAAGTAATTCTCATATTTTCACCATTGTAATTTCATGCTATCAAAAAACATAAAAAACAGATGAAAAATTGAAAATGAGATAAACATTATTTTTATAACGAAAAAACCGTTGAAAAAAATAATCAACAATTCTTCGTCCAATAGGAGAATATTTCAGAAACTCATTTTGCGCATGCGTCAAAAGAATCAAACATATCACTACATCAGTTTTCACTTTTCAGTACTTTTTTGTTTGAAAAATCGCTATATTTCACTCTTATTACTGAGCACGAAATTAATTAAAAAGATAGAAAACACCATAATTGCAATATTGTAGTGAAGTACAATATAAAAAATCGAAGCTCGTTACATTGAGAACATTTCATTTCAACAGTAAATTTAATATTTATTACACACGAGTGTAGCTATTAGTTACGTATTATTTAATAGAAAAGAAAAAAAAAGGATACATACAAACATTCAAGGACATTTAAAACGCAAAAACATAACAAAATGACAAATTGATCTGATACATGTAACAAGAATATTATAATCCGCTCGAAATCTTCACATTAATTCTTTTTCTTGGCAGTTTTCTTGAAAAGAGGCGCAGCGGTAGTAGTTTTAGCCCTTTTCGGAGCTTTCCTTTCTTTTTTCGGTCTTTTAGTTCCTCTGCTTGGTTGGCCAAGTTCTACACGAATATTAACAGTTGGACCTGTAGCATATTCATACTCCGATTCATCTTCTACATCATCATCGTCCTCAGAGCGAGCGTCTCTGACAGGAGTTTTCTTAGCAGCAGGTGTCACAAAAGGTTGCCGCGTGGTAGTGGCTGCGGTTCGAATGCGTTCAGAGTGAGATGAAGAAGGCCTATCCTGCGTTGGCTTCAAATCACTAGCAGTTTTTTCTGATTGTTTTTCGTCGAAAAGTTCGGGTAAACGAAATTCAAACTTAGGAAGGACAGATTTTTTAAGCAATTCTGTAACGCGTGTTTTTTCGAGTGAAAAAATATAATATACTATCATAATCCATAGTGGTATTTGTAATGAGAAAAAAAACACCATGAATCGACAGTATTTTTTTGCATATGCTACACCAATCGAATTGACACCAGTACGATTCATACCGATTAGGGAACCATTGAGATATTGCACTAATGATAACCCTTCGTACTGAATGTACCAAGCTTTAGATACACTATCATTCATACAGCTATTCTCTACTTGACAATTTGTCCCCAATGAAGTCACCAGTAATATAGCTATACGAACAGAAAGTAATGAATAATTGTATAGATTATCTTAATGCTCATAAACAACAGCTGATAGTATCTAGTAAGGAAAATTACTACTAACACAGACATAAAGATTCAAATGTGTCTGATGGATCTTTCACAAATTTCACCCAGCAAGGTAAGTCCCAGAAACGCTTTGTACATTCTGGACAACAATCGGTAGATCCTTCACTAAGCAAAGATGTAAAACTTCCGTTTAACGTGGCGTAAATGCAAACCATGTGCGTTGGTGTTCCATCGTAAAAGTTCATTTCAGGTTCTATTTCGGGCATTTCAAGGGCATATGACCTTGTAATAATTGAACATCCAATATACTGCGCGTTACCACGTCTAAAATAATTATAACTGAAAAAGTCCAGTTACGCGTTTCGTGAAGTTTTCAATTTTTAAATTATACTTTGGGTTTTGCAAATCACAAGAACAGGTATTTAAATATTACTATGTCCAATCCTGGAAGGCATTCATCCAAAACAATTTCCGAATGGTTTCCGGCAAAGCGAGTTGACCTTTATCGTAAGGTAGATCGAAAACTAATGTAATTTCTTCATAGGACGTTTCATGGTTTTCTGATTTGAATAAATAGAGAGGTATTTAATACTTAATTCGTAACAATATATACGATAAAACCACTAAATAATCTTCGAATTATGTACCTGGAAATGGTTCGTCGTCATAAGTCAAGCCGCTTCTAAACGAATAATTACTTGGACAATTCTTCACAATTTCCGATGCTTTTCGTTCTAAAAACCAGTGCCATTGCTAACGAATAAATTGCCAATGGACATAATTGAATTTTCATCGAAATAAAATAATCGTAGGTACCTGATACGTTAGAAACAATTCAATTATTCGCATTTCCAGTCAACTAATGATCAAGTTATATTTACCACGGATACCATATTACAATATCGAGCATTTGTGTTACAATATTCACAAGGAGGGGAACATTCTTCGGAACATTCTCCTTTTGCGATATCGTTCCGCGCGACGTTCAAAACTTTTACAATCTGCTCTCTGGTAGCGTCGGTTAATTGACTATCAGGGCAATTCCATTCGGGACACATTGTTTTATTGGCTTGTACCCACTAGTAAATAAAGTCAGCGTCAGAATGATTGATAAACGTATTCGATAGCAGTCACTATAAAGGCTTGGAAAATTTTACAATAAAACTTTCAACTAACCACGACTTCTTGCAGAGTGCACACATAATTCACAATATCAGGTCCAAATTTATCGGGTTGAGGAAAATCTGTAGGTGGTACATGGCACTGTCCTTTGATATCCACTACATTTGTTCGATAATAATAATTTACTTTCACACGTTTCAAAATCAAACCGTAAAACCTTTCTGACCAAGTTACAGAAGAATAATTTGATTTGGGACATATTTCCGGATTCACTTCTGGCGTGAAATACTCGCAGCGGTCGTACAACAACGTGTTGAAATACTTTGAACTTAGATCTCCTATAAAATTTTCAATCTTGAAACGTCTTTCGGTTATGAATACGTACGTAGAGCTCAAATAAACGTAATTCATACTTTTACATAATGAAGGATAGTAATTGACATCACTTTCAAACCATGCATTCGAATCTATCATGAAACAAGCTTCCAAAGATGGTGTTTTTGTAGCATCAATTGGATATGCGTGCATCCATATAGAGTTATTCCTAGTTACATTCACCAATTCTACAACCAAAGTTGCAAATACACACGCGAAATGACCAACAATGCCATTTTCTACTGTTTCGTTCAACGCTGTTACGTAATTAACATTACGTCGTAATAAGAAAGCGCAAGCTACATCGTGCATATCTCCTCTTTGAAACTGCGACCTAAAATTGCAACGTACTGAAGATAAGGATTTTATTATGAAGTTACCAACATTTTCATCAATGCCAATTACGCTTCAGCATTATAAAGCTTTGTAAAATGTTTCTTACTGATCGTTCCAATCGCGCAGATGATTTTCATACATTAATCGCCAAAGTTCAGTTCTTAATTCACTTTGTAGTCCAGTTTTCATCTTGAATGACGTAACTACTATATCTTTAAGAGCAGGTGCTGCAATTACAATTAATTATACGTTCATGTTACAAATACAATAACTACCTTACTGACAATATTAAAAATAAGTACCTCCAGTCTCGGATTCATCAACTTTCGAAAAAAAATAAGTCTTGGGAATAATTCTTTCTCTGGGGCATTTTCTCAGTAATCCGGTAGCATTCTGTTCCAAAAAATAATTCCATTGCTAATTTAATTGAAAAAAAACAAAAAAAACAAAGACAAAATGTTTTAAAAACAAACGATTTGAACAACAAAATCCATAACGACAAATACGGTGATAAAATTCAATTTACCAATTCGTAAACCAATCTTTTTTTATTTCTTCTACACCATTTACGGCATGTTCCTTTGGCGACTTTTTCTCGATACTTGTTCATGATTTCCACTATTTCAATTCGACTTGCCATGGTTAACTGACTTTCCCAACAATCAAATCCCGGACAAAGGTTCAAAAAAGGATCGTTTTTCTACAAGCAAAGCAAAACTATAAATTAAAATTACTTTTTCAATCATTCAACGCGGTAACACTAATAGTTACATTGTTGTAAAAATTTGAAATATTTTTCATACAGGTGTTTGTATAGAAGCGAGATACCTTTGGACGAAGAATTGGATTGCAATATAAGTAAACGTAAGGAAATTCTGGACGGTATTCCATTTGCCAAGCAGCAAAACATAAATACGTGTCATTTGAATACGAAATCTCAGATGGGCCTGGCGGATAAGCTGTGTCATGCATATCGTAAACTTCGCGTGGAGTATAACGGTCCAATCTTGCGATCCGAACATTACATACTAATTGTCAACAAGATATAATAAACGTAGTAATAGAATGAAAATTTTCGGAAATAAAAGACAAAATCGTAAGTGAAAGATTGCAAAGCACACTATTTCAACTAATTTCAAAGTTCATTTCCACTTACTTAAAATTAAGGATACGAAAACAAAATTCATGGATACAATGGAAGTACATAAAGTTTGAACCATTGAACCTTGAATAATGATGATAGTATTTCATTATTTTCGAATCTCGGCAAAGTACTTCGGTTTAATTAAAACGATTATCTTGCTTCCATGAGAAGAATAAACATAACACAATAACCAAAGTACAAAAGTTCTTCTAGTTTGATACCTCAATTAAAAAGTTCAGTTCAATATTTGAGAAAATTCGTGAAAAATTTCAAACGTAATCATCAAAAGCCAATTATTCGTAATTGACAGTGTTGCCATTTGAACGTACGAAAAAGTGTCATATGTAATTTCGCGTCTCATTTCCGCTGTGTCGGACATTTTTCATTGATTTAGGATTTACTCGCTTAATTAAAATTAATCTTTACGGAAGTAATCAAGAAATTGAGATTCAAAAGGTGAAATATTAATTTATCAAAGTATAGTATAAAAAAAAGTATTCTATTACAACTAATATCACATAAATCGATAACTGATAATACCTGTTAAAATAAAATTGAATAAAATCACATTTAAACTAGATGAACAAATTGAACAAAATAAGAAAAAAAATAATTACTTATCAACAATTAACAACATTTATTGTCATCTAAGCGGTTGTTGACATTAATTCCCCTCACAAAAGTTATTGTACTATTTAGTTCTAAACTTGACCAGGTCACAGTAATTTTTTGTAAAGACTATTAAACGAGCGTTTTCTTTTTGGGAACCTTTCTAATTTTACCGGCAGCAGGAGGTTTGGTTGTAGGTTTTGTGGTCATATCTAGAAGGCTTTTAGCAGTTTCTCCAGAAGTTGTTTTTATTGACGTTGGTGTCTGCGTAGTAGTCGTAGTATTAGAAATTTGTGATTGTGTGGCACGCTGAACAGGAGAAGGACTTGATGTGGTAATATTTTTCAATGCCGGGGTTTGCGAATCAGATAATTTTACACTTGATGATATTTCTTGTTCTTTTCCCGGTTTTTTTGAACGACGGTACAAAAGAAACCCTGTAATGAATACGATACACAACAGTAATAAAAGTAACAGCGCAACGATTATCAAAATCGTCAACTTTTTCGATGTTGGGCCACGGTTTATAGAAGAAAATGATCCATCGAAGTTTTGAACAACCGTCGTGCCGTCGTAATGCTGTAACCACGCTGCAGAGTGACCGATATCTGTGCAATGAGATCTATTTTCGCAGTTCATCGTTATTAATAAAGTGGTAGCTGTTCAGACAGATTATTATCATGAAAACATACGAGATAATCATGTTAACATGAGCTTAGCTTAGTAACGACTAGATAATCATTTACTAACACGTGCATAACTCCGGATACGGAGCTATATTTTTGACGTAATTCAATAGACATGGTCTAGTTACTGATACAGGTTGTGGACAGTACGGACAGCAATGCGAGGCGTTATAATTTTGTTCGTTAGAATAGAATATCGGATTTAATGTGGCATAAATACAAGCTAAATTCATTCTCCTCGCAGCAGAGGTATTCGCCGGTCTAACCAATATCGAACATCCAATAAAAGCTGCATTACCGCGTCTGAAGTACTTCTTACTATGAAATTAGTAATACATATACGATCAGCTTCTTATACTACTCCGAGACTAATACGAATAAATATAAAAATTAATTAATTTTACTCGGGCCAATCGTGAAATTTATTCGTCCAAAACAATGTAGTAATCATTTTCTCTCCGAATGCTTTTTGGCCTCCGAATTCAGTCGGTACATCGAAAACTAAAGAAATCTCGTCAAAAGTAACAGGATCTAGAATTCGAAAACATTTTGTTGAATAATACTCAACGTTAACAATCGGTCAACACTTCTAGGCGGATCTACGTGGTCTAGTTACACACCAAGAAAAGGACTATCTTCGTATGCAATCTGTTCATTATACGAGTCGGCTGATTCACATTTTTGAACAATTTGAGAAGCTTTTTGTTCCAAGTACCAATGCCATTGCTGGTTAATAAATTTTTCCATGTATTAACATATTGAAAAAGTAACTTTACGCATTAGTTAGAACTACCAATGTTGCCATATTGCAAATGCTCCGAGTTTCAGGACAGTATTTACAAAGAGTAGGACAATCATCGGGACATTTTTTAGTAGAAACCAGATGTCGAGCTTCGTTCAATCGTTCTAGAATTTTCAGTCTGGTTATGTCAGTTAGTTGACTGTCTTCGCAATCCCACGATCCACATTCTGAATTCATCGCTTGAACCAACTGTACGAATAATAAATTGAAATTTATGAATATATTGTTTACATCAGCAAATGTACCCTTCAACTTACCACTTTCTCTTTAAGAGTACAAATATAGTTGTATATATTCGTTCCATGTTCTTCAGGTTGAGGTATATCTTCCGGCACATTACATTCTCCTTCCACTGCTAATTCTTTCGCATTTACAAGTTTCAAAGTCAAACCGTAAAATTTCTCTTTCCATGTTTCGATGGAATATTGCGAAGAAGTACATAAATCTTTTGCGTTTTCTGGCCCTTCTATACAGGAGTTTGATGACCCATTCAACGTATTTTCGTCAATTTCCAATTCCACTACGAAATTTACACTTAAGTGACTGCGTATTCGAGATTCGATGAACGAAATTTAATATTACACATGTAACCACTTACATTTGCATAAACTAGGAAAATAATTATCGCCGCCAAAACTAGTAGGTATTGGATTTTGGTGGTAACGTATCGATCGGCAATAACTTGCAGCAGGGTTGACTGTAAACTATCAATTCGCTTTATTTACGTAAATAACATCAGTCTGAACAATCAGAAAAGCCATACCACAGAAAAATACTAATTCTTAATTTAAAAAAAAAATATTTCACCGTTTGATAGCAACAAAAAACTTCAATAAAGGAATTTCAATAATCGTACTTCGAGTAGATATAAGTATTGTCCCATGATATGACCCAAAGTAAACCACTTTTAGATTAATGCAAACTATGCAAATAATTATTAACCAATTTTTTGTTGGCTCATTCCATGTCAAAATGACCTAAAAAGTAACTTGCATCTTCCGATCTCGCTCAAACTTTTGTTTCGAGTACCCTTTGATGGTCTAGTGAAAGAATCAGCGTCATTTTGGCCTTGCACCTTTCAGGTCGTGGGATGTAGGTTTCACAATTTTTGAACAATAGATGATCCAAAGCAGGTGATGAATATAAGGATTATAAGCTACCATTCATAAATCTGAAAAATGACCACGAACATACCTTTTTATGCCGATTTCAACCAATAATTTTCAAGATGAGATTTCAACATCGGGGGGGGGGGGTCTCAATTTTGGTCAAAGTTCAAAGGAATGGAAAAGGTGAAGTAACATATCGATTGTTATTGATTACAGGACGCTGAGTTTGTTTATTGATATACTTGTCTGATTTGATCCCCCTAAAAGCCCTCCACCCCACCTCACCACATTGATTGGGTTAAAATTCAAAAAAATTGATAATATAAATTGATATATCGATTACATATCACTTTTAATTAATTCGACATCACTGAAATCGAATATAAACTTAATTTTTCGATACGATTACCCTGTACCCAAGTTTTCCAAATTTTCGGTACGGTTAAAATAAGGTAAGGATGGAGTTTTGCCTTCGAATGTGATAATTAAAATTTCTTAAGGAACCGTTCGGGCACAAGTAAAAGATGATTTTTAGGCTTATTCGTGATTTGTAAGATCGTTACATGGGGCTGTGAGGAGGGGGGGGGGAGTTACATCAATGAATTTTTGATCGATTTTTTTCGAACTTGGTATGAATATGAAGGAACCCAGAGAGAATGTTGAGGAATTTCATCAGATTTTTCAAACCCTAAATATGATCTTGTAATGAACTTCGAAAATTTTATGGGCGGCTTGTAAAGCCTCCTTTCTGAGCTGCGAACTCGAAAAAATGTTCTCGTATTATTATGAGTATTTTACGCCGTCCACATTTTTTTTCAAACTTTTTGAAGCGTTGGCCCCCTCTACAACCCTGAAAATCATTTTCTTAATTCTTTAAACATGAAATTACTGACTAAATAATTCCTTTATAAGGTTTTTTCGTTGAATATTGTCTAGTTTGTTATTATAAACAACGTAATTACCTCTTACATCATCACAGCTAAATTTAAACCCCTTCGTAGTGGATCCATCCCCCATTCACAAAATGGTACCTAAATTCATTTTAGCTCGAAAACAGTCCAAACTCGATCAAAATCTACTGAAAACAGAGATTTCGTACATATTTCAATATTCCACCTCTACTGGCTTTGCGGGGGGGGGGTCAAAATTACTTTTTATTTGGAGGAGGAGGGGGGGGGGGGGAGGCAGTACAAATATCGGTTTTTCGGTAATTATTTCTCAAGGAATGCACATGCGAGAAAAAAAATTGAGACAAAAGGTACGAGGCGTTAAAAGACGAACATTTCTGCCTTTGACCTTTCCTTTGAGGTGAGCGACGTAACAGTGGAATATGCCGATTTATTTTTCAATTTTTTTTTTTTGAAATTTGGTCGTATTTTAGGAGACGGTGGCGTTTCAGTTGGGTCGAAAGAAAAAAGTATGCCAATAATCAAACTCAACGTCTTCGAATTAGTCACAATCGATACATCCCTTCACTTTTTCCATTTTTTTTGCAATTTTGACTAAATTTGAATACTTCTATGGCTCCCAGAGGTGTTAAGATCTCATTTTGAAAATTGATTAGTTAAAATTAGCATAAAAATTTCTATTCGTGGTAATTTTTTTCTTATTTCTAAATGGTAATTTTCAATCTTCATATCCACCATGAAAAGTTGAACTTTTATCTCAAAAGTTCAACCTTGATTTTTCTTAATTTTGAACAATTCTGGATTTCCTTTGAATTTCCAACGAAAACACGCAAGTAAATTTGTCATAAGTGTAAGGGACGTAGCGAAGCCAACTTGGGGGGGGGGGGATTCGCCAACTAAAATCCATAACTTTTACCACTTTTTTAATTTTTTTTTTTTTTTTTTTTTGTAAGTGAAATAACCCAAGAGACAGGGTCAGATCTGAGACTTTAACATTGAAACTCGGTTGAAAAAAATCAAGTCCTGCAGAAAAAATTTGAGACAACACGTAGAACGGATGGAGGAAACAGATCACCGAAACAAGTTCTTCAATACACATCTGTCGGTAGAAGGAGCAGAGGGGGCCTGAGAGAAAAACTCATCGACACCTCAGGCTCATCTTTGGCGAGTTCTACCCCTCAGCAAACAGGCCAAATGCCCTAACGCGGGCATGGATAAGACGACAAAGAACGAAATATACGCTTCCTGTTGTGTAAAAAGTACTGTTCTTGGGGTCTAAACTGGCAAAATTGAAATTAACAATAAATATTTTTATGTCCGAGTGAAGCAAATTTTTTAGCACCAAAATTGCATTTTTAGAAGTCTCAAGACCACACCGTACCCAATGATTCTTTCACTAGACCACCGAGAAGTACTCGTAAAAAAAAATTGAAGCGAAATAAAAAAATTTGAGTTACTTTTTGGATAGTTTTGATCTGGAATGAATCAGTTCGCACACCAAGTTGAATGATGTTACAATTAGTTGTATGTAAAATAAACTAGATAAAGTATAGACTCGACGGTTAATGGTAAATTCGCATACTGCATTTGATTGGGTTCCTGATTCGCGATTGTTTGATCTATCAACTTGCGCATTTAGAACACTGAAAACGCACGCAAAATGGCCCACATTTCCATTGATAACATTTTCTCCAAAGTGAGTTACGTAATTTATGTTACGCCGGAGTACAAAAGCGCAACCAAAGTCGAACACCATACCCTTTTTAAACTGCCAAGTTCTGAAATTAAAATTAGACAAATGCAATGTGGAAAAAGTAAAATTCATTTCGTTTCTTACTCTTCGTCCCAGTCGTTCAATTTATTCTCTGAAAGCAATCGCCATAAAATTAATCTCAGTTCTTTTTGCGAGCCAGTTTCCATTTTGAACGATGTAGCTGTTCGTATTGCCTGTATTGTAGTTGAATGGTTGGCTATTTTTATTATTTTTTTTTTTTTTACAAGGAACACATGTATTATCATTGGGTAATTAATCGAGTTATAAATTATTTTCAAAAAGAATGCCTCCAGTTGAAAATATAATGTGTGATGTTGACTTATACAAAACTTACTTTGGGCACATGTACGAACGTCTTTGATAGCCTCTTCTTCCATACTTCTATCCCACATCTGCATTACAAAGTAATCGACATGATGATTAAAGGTTTTAATTTGTTAGAAACTGCACGATACTGTGGTAACAGTGCAAAATCACGATTACCAATTGTAATATAATATTTTCCTTGTTTCTGGAACACCATTTGTGACAGATTCCTTTAGAGACTTTTTCGCGATATTCATTCATAATACGAAAAATGTCCATACGAGTGGCTAAGCTCAACTGACTTTCCCAGCAATCAAATCCAGAACATTGGTTTGGATCTGGTTCATTTTTCTGTAAATTAAAGCACCAGTACGTATATTTTTTCTAAAAAAGAAACAATATTCAATAATTGGTCATTTTACTTACCACTGGTGGCAAGTTATTGTCGCAGTACAAATAGGCGTAAGCAACTTCCGGATAATATTTGCCTTCCAAAGTGGACATACATTTCGTTAGTTTTTCTTTATTTTGTATTTTGATCAAACTAATCACTTTTTTCATTTCTTCCGGATCCAAAATCTCACATTTTAAGACGGAATAATAATTATTCACTGAAAAATGAAAATAATCGAGAATTTAGTAAATTAACTAAAAGCTAACTAAGTGATCATTCGTACGTAGCAGGTACTCACGTAAAAATATTCCACAAAACGTGATAAGATTCATTAATGGATACGTAGCTTTACACACGAGATGAATCGTAACAATTCACTTCTAAAGTTGAATTTCATGCCTTAAATTATTGTATTAAAATGGAAAATCATAACACTAAACACACATTATCAGAAAATTTAAACTCGAAAGTTGAATGCACAGTAGATGTGTGAAACGACTTATCCAATAAAACTCATATCATTACTTTACACGTAGATTTCGCGAGAAAATTAATTCTATCATCAGCAAAAAACCACTATTATTTAGCAGTAACATATCGCCAATGCGCATGCGCAGATGGTTCAATTTATAAACTCGACGAATAAATTGATCATCGGCGTGAATAACTAAATTCGTAGAATACAATGATATCTGTTCATATTAGGCGTTAATTATTAAGTTGAATGAACATATTAGGCGAAGTCGCCAAAGTTTATAAAATAATCTAAAAGTTGAATATCAAAACAAACAGAGTGAAAAATCAACGCACAGCCGAACATTACTCATTAAAAGTTAATCAACATTCCAAATTTATAATTTTCTGTCTACTTGTTAGTTTTCCAAGAGAAATGAATTTTTTGTTATAATTTCAAGTCCACAGTACAATGCAAAGTTTTCTCTCCTTCTATTTGAAAATAATTTTATTCCTATCAATTTTCTCGTTTTTAGATTGAATTGGTGAAAAGCAAAACGTAATGTAAAAATTAAGGAAATAAAGTAAAAGGTAATAATCTCGAAAACGTATAATTTTAATAAGCGTAAGGAATAGTTTCATTAAAATCTTTTTTTTTTTTTTTTTTTTTTTTTTTTTTGTTGGGTTT